>OY856411.1:542714680-542827180 GCA_963693085.1 Alisma plantago-aquatica
GAAGACTAATAAGCAATAAGATGATGGAGCAACCAGCAACTAGTTTCCAACTGCTTGTGGTTTTCCCAAGAAGATTCAATCTAAATATCCATGAGTTAGTGGAAAAGAGGAGGATGATTATGTTAGCTGCTTAGTCCTCTTCTTCCATTCCACAGAAAAAAAGAACTGATACAAAGAGATTTGTCTTATATCATTCTTGCTTACTTTCTTCACTTATGTCTTCTTTGGGTCTGTTCTTCATCCTTCTTGGACAGAGATGAATTGTATAAATCATCACTCCAACTAAACCCAGCCATGTAAGGAAATCCAACAACAGTTGCGCAAATATGGTCAAAACACATCCATAGCAAGAAGCTTGCACAAGCACTAGAGTAGGGTAGCTATATAGATAAAAATATTAAGACAAAAAAGAAACAAATGGTGTGAATGGGTGCATAATAAATAATCTCTTAAAGTCAAATTCACCTATGCTTTAGTTTGATTAATGAGTGCCCATAGTTAATTATAGGGTCGGCACTCAGATATTGGATAGATATTAGTATGCCAAAAATGATGAAAGGATAACATTTTGAAAAAAAATAGAGTTGTAGGTGAATGAACAAGTGACTTCCATGATGGTGGGGCTGAAAATTTGGGCATCATTTCATTTATCGTTATGAACAAAGCAAACTTTCTGTTATGTTCATAATAAACTTGGGTTCTTTGTACAACTCTGTTCCATAAGTTGTACATGATTAACGGTGATAAGTAGTGTCCTTCTGATACTTACATTTTTTGGATTACAACACTTACTTTTATGTTTGTATGGTTACTTACAAAATGTCAGTTTGTTACTATGTGATTCATATACACTAGTTTTGTCTATTTGACTTACCTTCCTCCACAAGAGTTACTTTACAAAGTATAATAGTTACTTACAAGATGTCCATGTTACTCTATGTTCCATACACATTGTTTTTGCGATATGTGTTTTACCTTCCTCTGTTAGAGTTACCTTACAAAGTATGAGGGTTACTTTTTTTAATCACAGGGTTACTTTTCTCTATTGTTACAGTTACTCTTAGTGTTCTTAAAGTTACTCTTAGTGTACTTACAGTTACTTTTAGTGTTCTTACAGTTACCCTTAGTGTTCTTATAATTATTTTATGAGATCATCACTCTTCCTATATTTTGACTTGTGTTTGGAATCTATTATTGTGTTACCTTGAGCTCCAGAAGATGTATGTATACATTGATTATGTTACAAAGAATCTTTTCTGATCAGATGTTACTCTTTGAAGAATATTTGTCTCTCTTTGTGTTGCCTTGTGCTCCAGCAGCTGTATGTATACTCTGAATATGTTACAAAGAATATGTTCTGATCAGTTGTTATTCTTTTTGAAGAATATGTGTTTGTCTTTGTGTGTAATGGATACTCTTAGTGTTGTTACATTTACTCTTACAAAGTATAAGAATAACTGAGTTTGAATCATAGTGTTTCTTTTCTAGGATATCATAGTTACTCTTATTGCTGTTAGAGTTATTCGTAGTGCTCCTTCAGTTACTCGTAGGGTTGTCACAGTTACTCGTAGTGCTTTTTCAGTTACTCGTATTGTTTTCACAGTTACTCTAACTGCTATTTGAGTTACTTGTAGTGCTTGTTTAGTTACTCACATTGTTGTCATAGTTACTCATAGTGTTTCACAGTTACTCGCAGGCTTTTTTTAGTTACTCACAGGGTTTTTTAGTTACTCGCAGGGTTTTTTCAGTTACTCGCATGGTTTTTTCAGTTACTCACACTGTTTGTTCAATTACTCACATGGTTGTGACAGTTACTCGCAATGTTTGTTCAGTTACTCGCATGTTTGTGACAGTTACTCAAAGTGTTTGTTCAGTTACTCAACCATTACTTGCAGTGTTCGGTTACTCGTAGGCTTATTTCAGTTACTTGCATTGTTTATTCAGTTACTCATAGGGTTGTGATAGTTACTCACAGTGTTTTCGTAGTTACTCTAACTACTATTACAGTTACTCACATGGTTTTTTTCAATTACTCACATTATTGTCACAGTTACTCGCAGTATTGTCACAGTTACTCACAATGTTTTTTCAGTTACTCGTAGTCCTTTCTCAGTTACTCGCATTGTTTTTTTAGTTACTCTAGGGTTGTGACAGTTACTCGCATGGTTTTTTCAGTTACTCAACCATTACTCTCAGTTACTCAAGCATTACTCTTAGTTACTCAAGAATTAATTTCAGTTACTCAAGCATTTTGTTACTATCCGTTTAGTTACTCGCATGGTTGTATCAGTTACTCGTAGTGGTTTCAGAGTTACTCTTACAACATTCAAAGCATAAAGGTATTTAAAGCATTCAAGAACATAAGAATTCAAGCCAATAATGTATTCAAAGCATTCAAGATCAGCTGTACATTCAGTCTTTTTGCAGCACACTAATAAATAATCCATTTTAATCAGATGTACATTCAACCAAAATATAAGGGCAAAATCAATATTGTTCAAGATGAGTTGTACATCAAGAAGAGAACAGAAATGAATATTTGTCTCTCTTTATGTCCAATGAATACTCTTTCTTCTGAAATACTTATATTTTTGGATTAGAACAGTTACTTTCATGTTTGTACAATTACTTACAAAATGTCAGTTTGTTACTATGTGATTCACATACACTGGTTTTGTCTATTTGACTTACCTTCCTCCACAAGAGTTACTTTACAAAGTATAACAGTTATTTTTTGAATGCACATAGTTACTTTTATATTGTCATAGTTACTCATAATGCTCTTACAGTTACTCTAGGTGTTCTTATAATTACTTTATGGATTACGAGTTCATCTCTTTTATCTGTCGATGAGTTCTGATATAGATACTTTTTTTTTGGAATGGAACACTTATTTTCGTGTTCGTACAGTTACTTATAAGTTCGCCCGCCATCTGCTGATCCACCCCTTCTGCTTCCAGAACCATCTACCTGCCTACACGGAAGAACTTCGGTAATTGGTTTGTCCGTGACCAACGCAGCTTATCAAAATAAAGTTACTTTTTGTGTCTTTATGTTACTTTACATATCATATAGTTACTTTTTATAAAACGTAGTTACTTTTTATGTTTTATGTGTGTTGGCTACTTTTTAAGCGTGGTAGTTACTCTTTAGGGTAGACGCATAGAAGACATTACTACTGCTATATGTAGTTCATGTCCACGATCGGGGCATACGAAAAGTTGGTTAACATTCCAACAAATGGTCAACGAAAGGGGTAATTAACTGTTCTGATAGGGGTTTGGTGTTGGCACAACACTGTTGGTGCCACTGAGGTGTGCCACACTAGATGTCTTGTTGTTGCCTCTCGCAGTGAGACCCTTACGTGAAGACGCGGAAGCATGTGGCAGACTTGAGAAGTGCGGAGACCAGTAGGAACTGATGTTGCTGTTTCTACGTAGAGTTGGGCTCTTTGAGAACCAGCGACGCCGTCGTAGCGGAACCAACACAAACAACAGTCTCACCAATAACAGGTCAATTGTTATAGGTACTATCAGCACTCCAAAGTAGTGCTTCAATGACAACAGCTATGCCGGCCTGATATGCCTTCCTGCTACTGCTAGAGGGCTACCGCAAGCAACCTCGATAACACCTGCTCTAAGATCACCACCTTCTTGTAAGAAAAACATTTCATATTCCGTCATTAAGGGAAAGATCTCAAACCGTAAACACACGTGTGTAGCTCCCCTTCATTTGGTGTCCATACGGCAAGGAGGCGAACAAAGTAGGCTAATGCTTCTTACTCATCATCACGATTTATAACACTGTCATGAGATGAATGCATCTAATCCAACAGAGAAGATAATAGGCCGCCATAAAGGTCCCCCAATGAGAAGCAATAAAGTTCTACAGTATCCTTTTTAGCCATCTTACAAACATTTAGTCAAACAGCACGTGGTCATCACCATGAATTGTTTTATTAGAGCAGCTTCCTCCGTACCAGCAGACATACAATATATATCTTAGAGAAGAAATTAGAAGGGACACCTCGACACCCTTGGGGATGACTCCGGCGAGGAACGTGACCAATGAGTTGGCGGCTACTAGATGCACGACCTATAAGTGTCCAAATGAGCTAAAATTTATTATATAGTATGTTCTTATGATAATTAAGAAGATCAACGGTTTAGATTTTTCAAAAATTTATTGCATCTTCAAAAATAATTGTGATGTACGGTGCCGCCAGTACACTCGAGTGTACACTAGCCTGACTCTCTCTCTCTCTCTCTCTCTCTCTCTCTATATATATATATATATATATATATATATATATATGCCATGTATTGAATATTCGCACGGGCATCTATAATTTGCTACCCGTGGCTTGATTACACGGTGGCATATATGGTAATTTTCAATTCTAGCTAATGTTGAAAAGGACAGTGGCATGTGTTGTAATTATTAATGTTCCAGCTATTTTCCAAGGAGCGGTGGCATATAATGTAAATTAAATCCAGAAAACTTGCTGCTTCCATGCATTCCAATTGATATTAATTAATTTATTACTACATGAAGACTACAACCTACATAATACGGAGTGCATCTAATATAAATCAAATCTAGAGAATCTACTGCTTCCATGCATATCATTTGATATTATTTAACTGATTACTATGTGAATACCAGAACCTACATAATATGGATACATCATATGATATATCCAGATTGTATTATAAGATATCATCCTTGGTTACATTTTTTTCGTTCCCATTACAATTTTTTTATTCAAAATTCCTTCCTATTACAATTAATCCCATTCTCCTAGATAGATAATTTAACAGATCTAGACTATAATACAGAATGTCATATTTAATTATAACTTTTTTATTCTCATTACAGATTCCATGTTATCATTACAAAATGCTCCTTCTTACTATACATTTTATGTACTCGGGATTCATTCTGTTAGATAAGTAAATGTCATACACCTAGGTTGTGTTACATAATGTCATCATTGGTTATAACATGATTATAATTAGACGTTAGTTAATTATGAGTGTAAGAAGTAGCAGAAAAGACAGTTGCTGACTTTAGTTGATTACCACATATAGATGGGAGCGTACATGATATGGATATAATATGTAATACAATCAAGTTGTATTACAAGACACCATACTTGGTTATATTTTTTTAATTCTTATTACAATTTTTTTAGTAACATTACATAATGTTCTTTCTTGTTACAACTTACTTTGTACAAAAGTTTATTCTCTTATATAGAGAATTTGATAGATCTAGAATTTAATATAGATTGTCATCCTTAATTACAACTTTTTCATTCTAATTATGGATTCTCAGTTCTCAGTACAAAACATTCCTGCTTAGTATGATTTTTATGTACCAGTTTTCATTCTCTTAGATAATAAAACTTCATACACCCAGGTTGTATTACAGAATATCATTACTGGTTACAAATTTCCCATTCTCATTACCAATTCTCTATTTTCATTACAAAGTGTTCCTTATTATTACAACTATTACTGTATCAAGGTTCATTCTCTTAGATAGTAGAATTTGATACATCCAGCTTATACTACAAAATATCATCTCTGGTTACATTTGTTTCCTCTCTGTTACAAATTATCTATTCTAGTTACAAACTTTTCCTTCTTATTACATAATATCATCTTTCTTTACTTGTCCTTATTACTAACTATACAAATAATATTTGATTAAACCCAACAAGACCAAAAATCATATACACATACTATGCACATACACGTAGCATCCATATATGTATTAGTACTACCCACTTGTAGATATAGGATGAAATATTGTTGGTTTTTCTTTCCTTTTCAAGATATTGAAAGACACCAATTTTGTCTGATGTGCATGCCGGTACGTACGTATCCCACATTGACGAAGATGATGCTGCTATTTGTACTCTTGGATTAGGCTTGCACCCTCCATGCACGTTTAGTTATTTACAATATAATTACTAATAGTGCCACCTCTACGATCCATGCACGTAAAGCATCTGAACACTTAATTACAATTGTGTCACCGCTACTCCATGTCAACAGAACACAACATTAAATTGGGCACGGGTAACTTGGCTTATCTACCCGCACGGGCAGTGAGTGAATAGCCTATATAGATATACATACATACATACACACACAACATGCAAACACATACACTCTCTCTCTCACACAAAAAAATATATATGTACGTATGTGTATATATATATATTGTATACATATATATACAAAAATAAAGATATACATATACATACACATACATATATATGTATATATATGTATATATGCATATGTATGAATATACATATATGTATATATGTCTATATGTACATATATATGTATACACATACCCACATATATACATGTCAAATATTCATTTCCTTAGTGGGCAACATACATCTTTTACCTATGGACCCAGTATTGTAACCAAGACATCAAACAAAATTATAATAGAAAGATTCATTTTGTACATACAACATGAATTTTTCATTATGTTCTTGGAAAACAATAGAAATAACATTTCAAATAAAAAACCATAGCCTCAAACTATATCTTGGATTGAAAAATTGTAATCTACACATGAAAAATATAACCAGAATGCTCAATTTACAACCAGATGCATTGGATAACTAATTCGTGATACTCAATCGGGTAACGAATGCATCTCCATATATATATATATATATATATATATATATATATATATATATATATATATATATATATATATATATATATATATATATATATATATATGTGTGTGTGTGTGTGTGTGTGTGTTTGTGTGTGTGTGTGTGTCTATATATATATATATATATATATATATATATATATATATATATATATATATATATATATATATATATATATATATATATATATATATATATGTGTGTGTGTATATATATATATGTATATATATATGCATATATAATATATAATTATATGTATGTGTGTGTATATATATATATATATCACACATGTGTGTTTGTGCGTGGTGTGTGTGTTTGTATGAAATATGTATCAGATGTGGGAAAATTTATAAAAACTAAGTCATAATAACATACATTACTCTTCCATATCAAAGTTTATGAAATACTTTAGATTGATCAACTTTTAGAAAATATGTATCCATAAAATAGCATTTATGTGTGCGGCAAACATCTTAAATAGAAATAAAAAGCAATAATGAGATCATAGTTGGACTAGTTATTACATGACTGGCCATGTTGATTTTAAAATGTAGATTGGTTGACTTGCATCAAGATATATCTACTATATTATAGTGTGTGTGTGTGAGAGAGAGAAAGAGTTGGTGTGTGTGTGGTGTGCGTGCGTATATATGTGTATCTATATATGGATGTATACATTACCTAGCAATTTTGGTTACAATATAGGTGTTTTGCTTACAATTTTGGCATTCTGGTTATAAATTTTCACTCCTTGCTACAATTTTGGGGTTGAGATTTTTTGTTTTCACAAATTTCATTTTTTTTTGTTTTTGGTGAACATAATTAGAAATCAATGATGTGTTTACAAAATGACTATTTCTATTATAAATTTGGTCGTCATACTACAGTTTGATGCCTTCTTGTTAGAAAACTGGATCCATCGGGAAAAATTATGTTACCCAACCCAAGTAACGAATATATATATAAGACATATATATTTATGTGTTTTCTTATTGATATATATAATATGCATGCATATACATACACACATACATATACACATCCGCCCTCTACCTAGGGTTTGCTCTAGAGATAAAGGTAGAAATTTGAGAAGCGAGTTTCACATTCATGGGGGGATACCATACCCTATAACCGATGAGTATGGCTAGGATTAAGGGTGAGAAGGATACGAGGAAGATTGTGTAACTAGAGAATCTATAGAAGACCTAGATCTAGATCCTTGGAGGTATTACCACTTTTTATTTTAACCAATTTATGATCCTTTGGTGATCAAGGGATGCAAAAGATTGGTCATCATAGATGAGAAGACATATGATGCTATGGAGAAACCATGGAAATACAAATTAATTCTCTATGTAATTGGTAAGGTGCCTTACTCTTGTCATATATATACTTGGAAATGTAGAGTCTAGAAAGAAAAAGGAGGGTTCAATCTTTATTTAAAACATGAGAAGTTCTTTCTAGTTAGGTTCAATAACAAAGGAGATAAAATTAGTGTGATTAACTGAGGCCCAAGGGGTTTTAATAACTAGTTGGACGGTGGTCAAAGAACATCATACATGTGAATATCTACAAAAAGATATGGTCAATATGATTCTAGTGTGGATAAAGATCTTAAGAATGAGGCAAAACTAGTTGGTGAGAGTTGTGGGCATTGTCGTAGTTGGAGTGGGGAAAGTCTTATGAATAGATACTTAATCCATGACCCAAGAATCTCTAAAAGAAACCAAGTATCTCTTTTAAAATTCAAGTGTATGGGGAATCTATAATAGAAAAATTAGTTAATTTAAAAAGGAAATTACAATCTGTAGTGGATAGTCAATAGGCATATCTTCTTAAATGTGCCCACAATGAAGAGTGTCCAAACATGATGAAGACAGCTGGCATGTCCATGTGTGTGAGAAGCCGACACAGCCAGCTAAAAGAACAAACCTAAACAAAAAATGGGTTGAAGTAAATAGAAGAAAGACAAGAATAGAAGAAGAAAACAATAGAGAACGAAACTTGTTGAAGTTCCAGTCAAACAACAACATTGGTACCCGAAATAAACTCAGTGGTTGGAAAACTTGGTTAAAGTGAATGAAAGTTTAGAAAAAAACCAGCAACTAGAAATGGAAATAAGGAAAGAACTAAAGATGGGTATGGAACCTACTCCAAAAAAGACTATGGATGGTTTCAATAATTACATGCTCAACAATGGCTTATTTGAATTGTCTCTCAATGGTTTTTATTTTTCTTGGAATAACCATCAATATGGTGTAAACTTTGTTACATCTAAAATTGACAAAGTGATTCACAACAATGTTATCATGGATAGATTCAATGAATTTCAAGGATCCTTAATTCCTAATATAGTTAACGACCATAAGATCATGATTTTGTTATTGGAATGGAGAGGACAGTCAATCCCCTTTAGGTTCATCAATGGAAAAAATAAAAAATAGGATTTTCTTGATGTGGTTAGGCACACTTGGAACACAAATTTTAGGGATTCTCCAATGTATATTCTTTACATGAATGTGAGATATGTGTGAAGTAGCTAGGTCTTTGGAACTAAAGGCTTTGGACCTTCAATGAAGAGTTGATAAATATTCTTCTAATATTGAACTTCATAACAAGGTTAATGCTTGTAGAAAACTTGTTGTGGAAGCTTGTATCCTTGAAGAACCTATTTCTAGATAGAAGTATAGAGTTTAATGGCTTAAGAAGGGGATATTCTAATATAAGGTATTTCTACTCCTCTATCAAATTTCAAATACAAAAGAATCATATCAAAGTTATTGATATTGATAATGATCTTTGTACTGATTCAAACACTATCAAGGACTTTGTTTCAAATTCTTATTAAAAATATTCAATAACAAGTTTAATTCTAGTATTGTTGGTTTTTTCAAATTAAATTTTCTTAAGATTAGTGAGATTCATAAACTAAATCTAGACAAATTTATTACTATCGTTGAGACTGAAGATGCTATCTCAAATCTTAATGTTGATAAATGGTAGTCATAATGGTTCAAATGGCATGCTTTACAAATAAAGTTGGGATATTATAAAGCATTATGATATTATTTCTATCCTCAAACTCTTTATAACAAAAAACTTATGAAAGAGACTAATACTTTTATTACTCTTATTTCTAAGTCTCGTGATACTCTTTTGATAAAAAATACTGGAGAATAATTTCTCTTTACAACATCATTTACCAGGCCATCTTGAAAATTCTCACTAATATACTATAATGTGTTCATCTTTACATTATTAGTAGTAATTAATGTGCCTTTATTAAGGTAGAAGTGATAAAGATGCTATTATTCTCCCTAGTAAATTAATTCATTATTTCAATATAAAAATGGTAAACACAAGTTGTGTGCTGAGGTTGATCTTACTAAGGCATATGAAACTATTGATTGGAATACTTTATTAACTATCTTGAATGTTTTGAATTTTCCTAAGTGATGGATTGTTTGGCTTAGGGAATTTTTGTACACCACTTCTTATGAAGTTCTTATCAATGGTGAGCCTGATGCTCCTTTTAAACCTTCTAATGGGAACAAAAAAGGCGATCACCTGGCTCTCTACATGTTTAATTTGTTATGAAAACTTTTCACAACTCATGGTAGGGAGGTTTATGTTGGAAATTTATGTTCAATTGCAGCTTCTAATTACGTAAAGGTTTCCCATTTGGTTTTTTTGATGCTTTGATGGTTTTCATGGAAGAAACTATTGACAATGCTAGTTTTTAAAAGTATATTCCAATCATTCATGGATCTCACAATATTGAGAGTTAGAAAATACATGCGTGCTATCTTCTTTAGTGTTGGCGTTGAAAAATACATCACTTCACATATTATGGGCGTCCATGAGGGTAATTTTGCTCACATGTATCTTGGTGTTCCTCCCTTTATGGGTAATTTCTCTAAGAAGCATTGTGTATTTCTTATTTATAAATTTAAAAGAAGGTTGTATGGATGGAAAGCATGCAAATTATCTTTTGCAGCTAGTCTTGAATTAATTCAATCTACCCGATCCATCATTCATTTACATTGGAGTTATATTGTTTCCCTTTCTTTCTCAAGAGATTAATAAAATATGCAGATATTTTCTTTGGGGTGAAACTGAAGAGAAGAACAATGTAAAGAAGTGAAATCAATCCACCTCTCTACTAATAACAATAGTAAACAAAACTCAATTTGGAAAGCAACAGAATAAAAACTTTCTGACTATATTCAATTTCATAAAAAAATGTACAAAAATACATCAAAATCTCCCTTTTAGGGTTACATCATCATATACGACTATGATCTAGATAGAGGGAAGTCTAGACTACTTCACTTTTGTCTCCAAGCAACATATCCATCAGCTAGTCCATATCAACGCTAAGATCTTCATGTCTTATCCATCACCTTGCTCCACACCTGGGTGGTTGGGAAAGCACCCAACAAGAGGGAAGGAAAAACACGTATGTGTCACTAAACTATTCTAAGATGGCAAGATAATAAAAGCATGTAAAAGTAGGCTAGGGTTCAACATAAGATGAGACATCAAGAGTATGAGGCTTTAATTAAGGAAACTTTCCAATAACAAAAGTAAATAAAGGATTTGCATGTAAATTAATATGTCTACCTAACTAAGTAGGGTTGAGGCACCTATCGGACCTCTAATCTTAGGTGAGGGGAGAATAAGACATTCCCGATCACCTATAATATTATGGGGAGAATTATAAACATTCCCCTAGGGAGATTATATACATGCCCTCTGTGGGTGGTTGTACATAAGTACCTCTACTTTATAATTAAATAGAACATATAACTACATGCTAGCAAAAGAGTTATGGCAAGATTAATCAAAGGATTCATATAACAAGGTAGTGGGGTATAAAAAACCCAAACAAGCTAATACTACAACTAATTTTGAGGAATAAACAAATTAAGTTTCAAGAATCAAGAATTAGGTCAGATTAAGCCTCATTAGGAATTATAGGTATTGGTATAAAGTTTTCCCAACTGAAGAGGGTAGATGCACATACCTTTAATCTTTAGAGTCCTAGAATCACTTTTCATAACTTTTACATGAGATCAGATCCACTTCCCTAATATGATCATCATATTTATGTATTAGATATATGTATATTCATTAAAGGCTTAAAACCTCAAAACCATCAACTTTTCCACAAACGATCGATTTATATCTCGAAAAAATCATCATTGCCTTAGTTAGGGTTTTCTAATCAAAATAACATATAATTTTATATATTTTCGACATATTGACTTTTAGGCTATTTTTCTTGATTTTTAAGTAATTTAAATCACTCTAAAAACACTTTTTTGTAAACATCAGAATCAAACTTTGCAATAATTTTTGTTAGATATATCTCGTTCTCCCAATTTCAAAACATATTTCATTTTCAAATTTGGACAACCGAGTAAGAAGATATGATTTTTCTAAAATTAGCCAATCAAAGAACGACACATCAATGAATAATGTTTGCTTCCGATGGCGGGACGCGGTCGAGGTGGGAGAGGGAGAGGCGGAGGTAGAAACCCTAGAGGAGGCGAGAGTGCTAGAGACAGGAACGACGCTGGTTGTGAGTCGGCATCGACTCCTCCGAATGGCTCAAGTGTGGCTACCGGAGTGGAAAGTCTGCCTTCATCCCAGATTCGAGTCGATCCGAAAGGTCCCTCGACCTCGTCATCGCCCCCTCCATCTTCCCCTA
Organism: Alisma plantago-aquatica; assembly: GCA_963693085.1. NCBI lineage: Eukaryota > Viridiplantae > Streptophyta > Magnoliopsida > Alismatales > Alismataceae > Alisma > Alisma plantago-aquatica. Next base: position 542,727,106 of record OY856411.1, read on the forward strand.
CCGTAGATCCGCCGCTGAATGGAAATGATTCCTCACCATCTAATCTTCCCGAGTGGATGCTATCCAGTCATCCAGGTAGATCGTGCGAGGTTCAATCCGTTATCGACTTCATCGAACCAGCAGTGAAGAACGGCTCTAAGTGCTTTGCCTTCTCAAGCAAGGACGAGTCCGCTCCGAACTGGAAGGATTTCGTGTTGGTCCGTTGCACTGGAAGGAAGCCATACAAAGGCCAGCTCCATGGGTGGATCAAGAGGAATTGGCACCCGAGTGGTGATTTCCAAGTCATCGCGGAGGAGACGGAAGGTTTCGTTGTTAAACTCCCGACTGTCAAGGAAAGGGAGAGGATCATCAACGAAGCCCCTTGGATGATGGATGGCTCACTCATGATTGTCCATCCCTGGGAGCCAGGTAAACCTCTTTCCCCATTTTCATTCCAGAGGCTGCCGGTATGGGAAAAAATTGAAAACCCAGGGGTACCTTGGACAAAGGCGCGCCTAGGCGGAGTTGCGAGCTTGCTCGGTCGACCACTGGACTTCGATGAAGCAGCACTTTCCACCAACTGCCTCAAAGAAGTCGTGGTATGTGTAGAACTCTGCTCCAATTCTGGTTTCCCTAAATGAGTTTCCGTTGAAGTAGATGAAGATCCCAGGCCTCTTGGTGTCGAGTACATCTCCATGCCCCTTCTGTGTTCAAAATGCTCATGCTTTGGCCATCGATTTGCGTCCTGTCCCACGGGCAATAGGCGATCTCAGAAAAGTGACCCGCAGATTCGTGTGGGGAAGATGGCCGGTACTACAGGTGCTCGAAGGTTTGCTTCTGAGCCAGGCAGCAGTGTGAACGCCAACCCAATCCCAGCCATTGCATCCCATTGCAATGCAATGTCTCCTACTGAACCAGACATGTATTGTGATTCCCCCTACATGGCGGTGGATAGCCTAGACTTAGAATGGGAGTTATCCTTCTCAAATCTAAAGATTACCCCGCAGTGTGTTAAGAATCTGGTAAATGATACTGGTATTTCTCTCGAGTACTACAGAGCTTCTGAACATGTATCCACGGATGAGTCTCCAAGCTCCTGCGATCTCGAACAGGACCCAATGTTGGAGTTCAAGCTTAGCGAGAGTCCCAGACTTAGGAAGAAAAAGAAGAAGCCGAGGAGAGTAAAATCAGATGAAGTGTCGTGGATCGATGACTCTATCTGACTTGTCGGTTTCTTCTGTCTTCCCTTGTTTTCTTCTTTTGCTTGTTAGCTGTTGCAGACATTTTAGAGCTACTTCTTTATCAATTCTAGTTTGAGATTTAGCTCCTCCATAGATTTGTTTTGCGATGGTCATTGGCTTCCACAATTTCTGGGTGTGGTTAATGATAGTGGCAGATGAGGTCGTTCTCAACATGTCTTACAGGATGCGTGGAGATCTTTCTAGCTTTGGCAAGGCTGAGTTGTTCTTACCGGATGCAGGGCAGGGAGGTGCTTTCAGCAGCCAAGTTTTACATCTTCTTGTCTCTTGTCTTAGAGAGACATAGATGCTTACAGCTGGTCATAGTTTCTGAAAGATGGATCTCACAGATTGCGATTTCTTGTTTGCTAGAGTCTAGTTCTCACTGGTCGTCAGATGAGTGCTTGTAAGATCATGGAAAGGGGCACACTTTATGGGTGAGCTTATATGTTTGTGTCTCATTTGATGTATCTTGTAGGCCTTTTTTGTCTTCCATGGGTGGGTTCTCTTCTGTAGCATCAATCTATGTGTTTCTAGGTTTTCTGTCTTTCCTAGTTTTTGTATTTTGGAATGGAACAACTCCTGCGTGAGCTTGTTTTCCATTTTTTTAAGTTTTAGATTTAGGGGTTCTTGTACTGTGCCCAAAGTTTTGGTTTTTCAATACAGCAACATGATTTTTAGCCGACCAAAAAAAAAAAGAATGACACATCATCAAATCCAATGCAAGAGAGACAAAGAGAGAGGGGTAAAAATGTAAAAAGCCACCCAACCCTTCTTCTACCTCCAGCAGCCCGCACACCTACTGCTGCTTGGGGAAGATTTTGTGTATTTTTGCAATTCAAGAACAAACTTAAAACCGAAAGATGTATATGAAAGCTAAAACAAAGAAGAACTCAACCGTACCTTTAATTTGGATGAAGATTATGCGTACATGGAGCAGCAAGGGCCGCAAGGTCAGGGACTTCAGCTGCTCGGTGAGGGTCAAAACGGAGGCGAAAGTCGAAATTGAGAAGATAGGTGAGTTGCACAAGTATCGGTGCACGTAGGGGTAGAGGTATATATATATGAGGTTAGGGTATAAGTCAAATCCTACGTGGCAGTGAGATGTATAAGGAAGGGAAGTTGGGCGTTTGCAAAATACTCAACCATAGGTCGTAATTTATGAACCAAAAGATGCAAAATCATCACATGATCATGCCGGAAGAAAAATTGAGAGAAATGATTAACCGTGGTTCGAGATATCAGCAAAGCAATAATAGTGGTTCGCGCGCGTACTGCTCACGTGAACAGTACTCCTACGCAAGGTAGGAGATAAAATCTCCACCGTTAAGATTTGATCAAACGGCTCACAATGTGCATACATAAACCATTTGCCAAAACGAATTAGGACTAAAGTTCTCATTTAATCATTTAACTTTTTCTCTTTTCCTATTTGAGAGTGCAAATGAACTCCAAAATTAACCAAACTTTATATGTTGACTGATTTTGACGTGTAGAATCGAAATATGAAATTATTTTTGCGACTTTTATTGTGTTAAATAAATTAATTACTATTTTCTCTTTCCCCCTTTACTAATGATGTTAGGATTATCCAAAAATTATAAAACTTGACCCACAAGTCACATTTAATATGTTGGATACGAATTTGGTATTATTTCAATTTGTTGAAGTCGTTTGTTATTTTAAATAATGATTTGAAAGTTTTGTACACTTTCTCTCTCCTTAATTTATCTTCTCAACAAATATTTTCCAAATTGATTCAAAATTCATCCAAATGTCTATTTTAACATGTAGAACACGAATTTGACATTAATGTATTTTTTTGAAGACTTTTATTATTTTATTTAATTCATTTAAATTGTATCACTTATTTAACCTTTTAATTTATTAGAGGCATCTAGAAACCTTTTAAAAATCTAAAACTTGGTATACAAGTAATAATAATTGTTAGGAACACGTTTTTGAGATTAATTAATTTTTATCAACATATATTTAATATTTTTGGTCTTTAAGTCATTTTCTCCCTCCTGAATAAAATAAAATATTAAACATCGACCAAATTAAATGAAAATTTGCCCAAAGGCTTATTTTTATGTTTAGATTACGAATCTAGAGTTATTTTTCTAATTTGAGGACATTAGATATTTTATTTCACCTTATTGGCTTATTTCTCATTATCTTGTAATAAAGGCTTTAATATATTTATTTATTATCCAAATTAGATGATACTTGGCCATTAAGAAACTTTTAAGTCAAGAAAACGAAATTGATATATTTATTATCCAAATTATCTTCTTGGGTTTCTATTTAGGATTTTTGGAACAATATATTCCTCATTATCTTCCTTTATCCAAAATATTCCATATTATCCCCAATTATTGCATTTATCATCTCCTTTATTTATATTTCGGGATTTTCTTTCTTTTTCATATTCTAAAAAGCACTAGAAATTTCTAGGACGAATTTGTTTATTCTTTTTATCACATAAGTGGATATTTTGCATATTTGACCCATTACTAAGCTTCCACTGAGGTATTTGTGCATAAACCCAAATATTGGAATAAAAGGTGAACAAATATTCATTAAACCATCATATTGTCCACAAATTAAATAGAAAGGCCAAAGAGGATAGAAATAGAAGGAAAAGATGGAAAAGAGGACCAAAAAGGCAAAAAGTCTAGAATTCAGTATGTTACAAACAACCTTCATCTAGTGAAATAGGAGAAATTTTCCTAGTCAAATACTGTAGATGTCCTTCGTATCAAAGAGATTAGAATTATATGTGAGGTAGCAGTTTTTATAATATTTGGAATATCATTACCAACAAAAAAATTAGTGAATTAATTGGATTCATTAGAACTATTTAATAAAAAATTCCATGTGGTGTGCTAAAAAAACTAGAACTTCATGGTATATCAATCAAATTTTGAGGTATACTAATATGTTCCAAAGAATGGTATGGTTTGTCATTGGATATGGTAGTAATATCTTTCTCTGGAAGGATCCTTGGACTTCATATTCTGATTTCATTACTGACATCCTTTGTAAAGAGGCCATTAAAAGGATAGTGCTACCTATTAGAAGTACACTCATTTATATCATTAAGGATAGTTAGTGGAAGTTTTCTAATATAAGACTTCAGTTGAACATTTTGAAATTTCAACCTTCCTAATGGGGGAGTTGAAAAATCTACTTCAAGGTTATAACTGGTGTTAAGATTAAAACCATATAGAATAAAATCTTATATGTTTATAAAGATAGTGATTTCTTCAAATGGATATGAAAGTTCAAAACTCCTAGAAGATTTCTAACCAATTACTAATACATTGGAATTTGAGGTTACCCACTGCTGACTATGCCCAAAGAAAGGGTTTCTCCACTCCTTTCTATTGTTTTGTGTGCAAAATCCAAGATGAAGATGCTTAAAACATTATGTTTAATTGTTCTTTCTCTAAACTAATCTGGGAAGAATCTTCTAGATATCTAGATATTTCTTATATCCCTCTAAGTATTCTTAATACCATGTACCATTAGGGAGGTGCTAGTCAGCATTAATACTTTCCCTCTCTAATAGGGAGATTAATGAACACCAGTAGTAACTACATTTCATTTTCTTTCTATTATGTTCAAATGTTTAAGGTGGAGGAGTACCATAATATATACACATCCAAGCAAGTTTATGCAAATAAATGTAAGCAAGTACACATACTTATACATCCATCAAAACTAGTCATATAATTATATCCATGTACCTGAGTTGAGAGATTCTTTATACATCCATGATCATCTAAAACTTTGTCCAGGACCTGATTAATAACAATTAATCATCATTATACATGGTTCATATATTCTGGATATTTTAGGTCCAAATTAGGTTTTAGGTCAAACCTAGGTTTTATTGATCTAAAATGTGTCTCTAGTATTTTTATACTGATCATGATGTCATTTTTAGAGTCTGATCCAAATTTCATATTTTTCAGATGATTGGTCTATTTTCTATGATTAATAAGGGGTTAAAAGAATCTAATTAGTACGGAATAGAAAATGACCCATTATTTAGGTATATTACACAGATCAAAGTTCAAGGTTGGACTTAACTCATCCTTAGGGTTCTAGGAGAATTTATAAAAATTAATATCAACTGGATATTATTTATTTTATTTAATGAATTGTAAAAGGATCATTATACTATAAATTAAATGTCATCATTGAAAGTGGTTCAAGGGTAAGATCTAGAGGTCCAATAATATAGGGGATACATTTATGATTCCAAGGTATTTTGATGAATTTATTGGCCAAGGGAACTATTTATAATGCATTTGCTAAGATAGTGTCATTTTCTAAAAATCAAAAGCATATTACCTTGTGTGTCCTAGGGCCCACGACCTGATGTGGTGCTCTATGATTGGCCCACGCTAGCCATCAGTGTGAGGCATGGCTCAACATCCTGGTCTATCCTGGGTTGGATGGTTCCTGGGTCTAGCACAAATTGGATCAGTTAGAAAGATCATTAAATCACTTTGTCTTTTGCTCCATTGCCCTCCACTTGCGTTCTCAGAGCCGACACAGGTGGGATGATCCTGAGTCTTCTACTGTCATGAAAGGGCATCACCAGTGAGAAGTGCAAGTGCATCGAGAACTCCCTTAAATAGGGAAGAAGGATATGATCTATCACCATCCTTCTTCACCTTCTCGGAGATGCCTTGCCTCCCGTAGGGTGGAGGGTATTGAGATCACTGAGATCCCTAGAACCACCGCCACTCTAGGGAGGAATCTCAACAATAACACCCTATAACTACATGGTATCTTTGCTTTTTATCACAAAGGATCCCACCACCCCCATTTGATCATCGAAAGGGGAGTCTTTGCAGACTCCAGACAATTTGTGTGGTCCCTCTGGGCTTCAGGTATGGTAGGAAGCCATGACGCTACTAGGAAGAAGAGGGGAATGGGGAAAGGAGCACTTCTTCCTGTCATCTTCAATCGATGGTAGGAAAGGATCTGCAAGGTTCCTACGACCTCTCTTGCTCCTACTGTTCACCACAAACAAATCTTTCCCAAGGTCGTCAAGCTCTAGAACCTTCCCTTGGATGATGGGATTCATCAATCAAGGTAGAAACTTCCAACTGAATAGCATCTCCTTCCTTAGATTCGATTGGTCATGAGGATCATAATCCTATGTTCACCTATGTTGGTGCAATAGTGCTTGACACTCCTCGTCTAAGTCAAGTTTCCCATAGGAATTGGGTTTGCTGGCTACTAAGAAGGGCTCGATCCAGATGGGTAGTCCATCCTCTAGATTTAGCCACACCTAATTATATTCCACCCCCTTGCTTATCACCTTGGACTTCTCTCTCTACTCTATTCAACCCCTCATCTCTATTTATTACTATACTTCAAACAGAGAAGTGAGAGGATGGGTTTTCTTATCCCTCCACTGGCCCCAGGAGTGGTCGTGATGATTTGCAGAGTGTGGCGGACTCGGCCAACAACTAGCCTCCCATATTCTCACAACAACTCCTTTCCCAGGAGTCTGGATTGCATCCACTTGCTCCTGGAAATGCGGAGCTGGGAGATGATGGAGATGGCAGTGTAACATATATTATAACCTAATGGACTATAGTTCTCGATCCCAACCAACCAATAATCTAATATTTTTAATCTTGCCTAAATTTTAATTTGAAGTTTAATTTGAACCGAAATTTCAAACATAGGTTCATTGTGACCTAATGAAGATTTCCTCCATGTTTGAGAGACAAGGTCCATTGTTTGACAAATCAACTAATTCCCTCCAAACATCTTCCTATTTAGGGGAATCATGGTCAATGGGGTTACCAATGGACCTCAAAAAGATCTAAACAACATGGAATAACTTCATTTGATCTTATGGGTCGTCACTATCATCAATATCCCATCATTGTACCCCCTCAATTGGATGTTTGTCTTATAAATACTCAATTAATTGATAAAGTCCATTTATCAAAATTGAACTAAATGTAGTTCTGATAACCATAAATTGAATCCATGGTTACACTTTTGGGTGAAAAGATCCCATGAGTGAGTAATCAATTCATTAATTTGATACCAGTCATCTACATAACATTCATGATCTTAGAATACTATATTTGGGTATCAAAAACCTAAAATCAGGGTTATCACTTTCACCCCACCTTATATGAAATTTCGTCCTCAAAATTCAACTACTCTCATACTTATGGTGATTTCAAGGAGTCTCTACTATCTATAGGCCACCATTTCTAGATGCCAAGGCTATCATAGCATTGAATGTAACCTAAGTTGTCATATTTAGGAATTAAAGAATCTAGGGGTACCCACCCCACCTTATATAGGTTGAAGAATCACTCTGGAAGTTATGTCGTATAATGAAATTTTCTTATTTTTGCATTTCCATCCATGTTTTCCCTAAGAATAAGGGTTTGTTCACACATATGATATTTAGGAGGTTATATTCAAGATTTCACCTTTTAACTGACTAAAATATGTAAGGTGAAGTCATGATGTCATGTCTTTAATTACTGGAATTATCATACTAAAATCATTATTGTTGTTTATGATCAAAACCATACTAGGATTTCATTATCTGAGAAGGTCTTCACATGTTTGAATAGAGGGTTTGACCTAATGTGAGAGTTATCATGAAACTAGATGCTTAGAATCATATATTTGAGGCTAAGAGTTATAGTTCAAGATCATGGAATTCATGATCCAAAGAGTTTCTTAATTTCAGGCTCATGATTTCAAACTTATATCTTTCATGCATGACATATAGGGAAAGAGAATATACTAAGTCAATCCTATCATGGTTTCAAACTTGGATATTACATGTATGATCTAGAAAGGGAATATTGAATAGGTCAAGCTTATACAAGTGACTCCTCATATATAAATCATCTATACAGATCAAGTGAGGTTTCTAGTATCATATTCTAAGAAAGAGAAGTGGTAGGAATTACATTTATGAGTATCTTATGCACAATGAATTTTACTCCAAGAACTAGCATTCCATATATCACCTCACTTGTAGCTAATGATGAGCATCATCAACTTAAATAACTCAAGCTACGACCTAACTCAGTTAAAGGATTGACTTTCTCATTATGAGTGAGTCCTCTACCCATCACATTTTTAACCCTCCTTGTACATATAGGAATTGAATCATGCAAAAGGACTCAACTCGTGTACTCAAGAGTAGCCCAGCTTAGGATAGTTTATTTAAGATATACCTCAAATTTTTCATATATTGTAGGGTGGGTCCTGTGACCCTCTCCCTATGGGTCTCACTTTCTCTGGAGTTCACCATGTATCTTCTCCTAACACTGGAGTTCCTCCTTTATAAAAGATATTGAGGCTCATGCATATTTAACTTTATCTTAACTTAGCCCAGCTTAAGCAAGAAAAGGGAATGTACTTTCATCACCAAGACTTAGCTTAAAATCTTCAAAATTGGATTCAGACCTCATATACAACATAATTCTTTGTAAGGAACTTATATCTCACATATTGAATTTATATAATATCATCCTTACTGATATAATCTATCAATCTATCATCTACTCCAACTATCAAATATCCAATAAGGTTCTTGACAACTAATCTAGATCTACTCTCTCTTCTAGACTGATGTCTCTCTTTCACTTTGGTTGCATGAACACCAACTACTCTCCTATGTGAGGGACACATTTTCATATTTACATATATAATAAAATATTATATAATTTTTCTTTGAGAAAGAAGATGTCAGAGAAAACTGTTGAGGCTCGAGCCCATTAGAAAACAAAACCAAATTAGCAAAACTGAGTGTCCCACACATAATAGATAGTCTAGTGCCATGTCACCTAGTAAAATGGTGATAACAAGGTGTAGACTAGTGTAGCTACCCAATACATAAGAGCTCTATATGGAAAGGGTTTCACACACTTGTCTAAACCTAGTTCTCAAACATCTTGGTTCTAACCTAGATGCTAAGTCAAACCTAGTTCCTATAGAGAAACATACTGAGTTTCTAGGATTTCAAGAAAGGTGAAATTTAATTTTATGTTAGGTGTATCTATTGTTCATGCTCTGATACCAACTATAACATCCCCAAATTCTAGCGACTCAAGACTTAGAAGACCTGAGAGGACAAACCCAAAAATTTTAGGAAATCATTTCAGAATGTGATGTGAAAGCGACATACACATACATGAACATATAACTATAGGAATACACCATACCATTATCAACATTCAACATGTGGATATTACAAAATGAGTTATTACAAGACAATTTACAATTACATAATGTATGAAAATTTTACAGTCTATGAACATGTATGCTAACTAGGATCTACACAATAGATACAACCTAAAAACTACTCACTTAATGTCTTTTCTCCCATTCTAGCTCTGAACCTAGAAAATACATGAAATAGACAAATCAACATAAAGTTGGTACGTAGTTGAAAATATATAGATACAATGTTTTCATACTTAAAATAATTGAAGAAAGAATAAAAGAAAAGGAAACCATTATTAAAGGTGGAGAATCAGGTAAAACCAAAGTTATTAACCATATTTCAATGAACATACATTACAATGGTGGATTTAGCACAACCTCACATATATTATTGGGCCCACTTCTCACGTACCTTGTACCATTAGGGATCTCCAGGCATACCATGTACCTTGTACCATTAGAATAACAATTAATCATCATTAATACATGGTTCATATATTCTTGATATTTTAGGTCCAAATTAGGGTTTAGGTCAAATCTAGGCTTTATAGATCTATAATATGTCTCTAATATTTTTATATGGACCAGAATGCCATTTTTAGGGTCTCATCAAAATTTTATATATTTTTTTGATTGGTCTATTTTCTATGATTAATAAGGGGATAAAAGCGTCTAATTAGTCATTGATAGAAAATGACCTATTATTTAGGTACATTACTTGGACCAAAGTTCAAAGTTGGAATTAAATAATCCTTAGGGTTCTAGGAGAATTTTATAAAAATTAATATCAATAGGATATTATTTATTTTATTTAATGAACTGTAAAAAGGAGCATTACACTTTAATCAAAATATCATCATTGAAAGTGATTCAAGGGTCTGATCTAGGGTCCAATAATATAGGGGATACTTTTCCAAGTTTAGGGGTATTTTTGGTTAATTTCTTGGCTAAGGAAGCTATTTATAGTGCATTTTTTAAGATAGTGTCATCTTTTTTAAATCAAAAGCATATTACTTTGTGTCCTAGGGCCCACGGCCTGATGCGACGCTCCATGATTGGCCCACACTGGCCATTTGTGTGAGGTGTGGCTCAATAGCCTAGTCTATCCTGGGCCGGCCAGTTCATGGGTCAAGCACAAATTGGATCGGTCAGTAAGATCATTAAACCGCTTCGTCTTTTGCTTCATTGCCCTCCACTCGCATTCTCAGGGCTGACGCAGGTGGGATGATCCTAGGTCTTCAGTTTCCATGAAAGGGCATCACCGGTGAGATGTGTAAGGGCATCGAGATCTCCCTCAAATAGGGAAGAAGGCTATGATATGTCTCCATCCTTCTTCAGATTCTAGGTGATGCCTTGCCTCCCGCAGGGTGGAGGTTATTGAGGTCACCGAGATACCTGGAACCACTGCCTCCCTAGGGTGGAATCTCAATGACAACTCCATGTAACTACATCACTACTACAGAAGTGCCTTTTAGTGTCGGTTGTTTAACCCCCTTTGGCGTCGGTTTCTGAACGACGCCTATGTGGGCGCCGATAAAAGGTTGGACACTTCAGCGTCGGTTAAAAAACCGACGCCTATTTAACATAAAGGCGTCGGTTTATTATAAAACACCGACGCTAAAAGGGTTCGCGCCACAGAAAATAACGTCATCTAGGACGCTTTCTGCGTCGGTTATATACTAAACAACCGACGCAGAAAAGTGTCCTAGATGACTCCCATTTCCTGTAGCGCGAACACTTTTGGCGTCGGTGTTCAACAAAAAACCGACGCTGTAAGTCTGTGCTGACGGTTATCGGTAAATAACCGACGCCTATATCTATTTTTTTTTTTATAAATCTGTTTGCAGGCCTGCTGTGGCTGGTCAGCAGGATGTGAACCTGCAGTTCAGTTTTCTGAACTGTAGGTTTACGACATCCATTGATATCAGCCTACAAACAGGCCACAAACCTGCAAAATTAACATAAAAAGATTCACACAAGTAGATACATTCAGACATCAATTCAATTGTCACGTTCACACATATAGAATCATTCAAATACATGTTTTAACATTCAGAAACATTCATTTACAAAGTATCATTCATCATCACTATCAACATCTCAATTATATCTTACAGTTGCCACTGTTTGTACAGTTATTGCCCATTCTTCTCTTACTTCATTTAATGCTTCCCTCGTATATGGAGCATGTACATTTTTTAAGCATTTGCCTATAGTGTGGTCAGTTTTAAACACCTGCAAAGAGAATGATGTATATATATAAGTAATAATATAAAAATAAGATTGATATATTTCATACTAACTAATGAGACTATATATAATACCTCATGTATGGTATCGATGTCCAATGCGGCATGTTTGATAATCATCTGCATAAATCGCATCACATAGTATGCGCATGCCCAGCCATTGTCTTGTGTAGCGCACTATAAATTGAAACATACAAAATAATACAACTAAGCACAATTCACATCAATAATATATACATTGGAGTCGGGGAGTCGGGAACTTACTTTTACGTTCTCCCAAGACAATGGCTGGTTCTTTTTCCTTGGGACCTTTCCTCCAGCATTTTTGAATGCATCTAAACCCCTACATGTTAATATAACACACTAAGTTGCATAAGTAAATAGTAATGTAATAAAAGATGTTAACGGATATAAAAAATGAAATATTTCTCACCAGAATAATGCCATTCTCATTACGTGTCCAATTTTAGTGTTTAATGTACTTCCTGCGGGATCTAGATAATAAACAGTGAACGTCCCAGGGACAATAACTAGTAACTCCCAATGTCTACCACTAGAGGTAAAAAGTTAACAATTAATAACTCAAAATGCAAAATAATAATGGAATTTTCTTAAGTCCAAATTATAAATAAAGCAAACTTACTTGACATTGAATGGAGCTATTATTATCGTCTTCATTTGATGACCAAAAATTGTAAAAGCATCTATACAGTATTGTTGAACACTATCAGGGTCTTTAGCTACCATACTAATCAATGATGGAATCAAAAATCCCACATGATCATATGCAAATTGTTTGCAATGATCTTCGATTAAGTAGCTGCAAAACATATAGACGTATGCATTAATATATAAGAAACTAGATCACCGGATCTTACACAAGGTATATGGATGTATAAACAAGATCTCACCTTATCCATGTCTCTATCATTGATGTATTCAACCAATCATACATAAACAGCTCAATAATATCTTGTATAAATAAAGAGCTGTCGTATGATTGACCTGCATAATCTGCATCTAAAGAAACAATTATAGGGCAAAGTATATTATGTGCCCGTAGCCAACATGCCATTCCCCTACAAGCAGGACCTAACGGGTATTGTAGGTCAGTTGGAACCCAAGTTGGTAATGCGGGAATTGGAGGTGGAGGCCTAGGTGCTCCTGGTGTCTTCTTTTTAACCTGTATATATAATTTCAAATCAGTTGACATCATATATACACATTAACAGTCTAAATCAATGTAAATTTATCTTACAATTTCAGTCGTGTAGAGGACATCTGCTTTGGGCCACAATATGACCCCGCTTTCTGCCTCACCAAGTGTATCAATATCTGGGTGGGCATATGGCAACTCAACTTCCCTCCAATCGGGTAATACATGTATCGGGCTCACACGAATGTAGCCCTGCGGCATTGGAGTCCCATGAAACGTTGCCCCAGGAAGGGACTGGTAAGCTTGCGCCTCTGCAACAACATAGTTTTCCATTCTTAAGCGGCATGGCTTCAATGCCTACAAATTTACGTAAAGAATGTTATACATATATACATATCATCTTGAAAACATATCATCTTGAAAAGACTAGCTACAATGTCATAAACAATACTTACAGCAGACGTGTTAGGCGATGGGTCTCCAGGATTACTTGCAGTCTGTGCACCAGGAGAAGAGTGGGTCGGCATAGGCTGATTGGAAGCCTGAGATGCCTGCCACCGCAACAATTCTTCCTTGACCTTCTCAGCAACCACATCGTTGAGCTTCTTAGCAACTATATCCTCGACTCTCTTATTCTCCTATACATGGATAAAACAAATATTAGCTTTTTATTAATGAATTTCCTTTTGCAGTAACATTATAAAAATAGAATATGTTACCTCTTCTTGAGAAAGTCCCGCTCTGGGTTTGCGCTGGGATGGCCCAAAGAATGCTTTGATGCCCACACCAGCGCCGGCACCTCTAACACGTCTAGGATGCTCTGGGTTACCCAGAGCAACTGTCAATTCATCCCTTGTGCCCTGAGGGATGAACGTGCCTTGTTTCCTCTGCTCGTGCAGCTCCCGCTAATCACCATAAACAAAAATTGGTAAGTTAACACCACAAATAATCAATATTCAAATGATTGCTCTAAGAGTTGTATTTTACCATTTTTGCAGCCGCCTCAGCAGTTTCGGGCTTCTTTATTTCACCCTTCTTGTTTTTCCTGCCAGCTATCCAGATATCATGGCGAGGGAAGGGTGTGGCCGCAGACTCCTGAGTAGCCGCAGACTCCGCCTGTAGTCTTTGGCGAACGCTTGCATAGCCTTTTGGACCCATAGTATGGTCATGTACATTCAGTGCACGCCTTGCTTTTTGTGCGTCACTGAGGGCCTAGTTAGTATGCACATTTATAATTAGGTTAGTAGCACTAAATGTTAATCTTGAATAGCTGAATACAATGTATATTAATTAAAATGGGAGTGACGCCTAATACCTTGAATTCTTCAGATTTTCTTGAAGCAACAAAATTGTCCCAATCTTCTTTGTCCAAGAAGTTCCATTGTTCAAGGGCTGACTTCTTCTTCTTATCACCCTGTCTTATGTATTCTCTGTTCAGATTTGTCCTGTAATTCCTAAGCATCTTTCCAGCGCGTTGCATCACACTTTTACGATGCAACATCTCATCCAATGCAAACAGATTCTGTAAAATAGAAATGTTATTTACTAGTACCAAAAATATAATTGCAAATAATAGAATTTGTAATCTACAAAATAGAATTGCAAATAATAATAACTCACGCATAAATCTTTCCATATCAAGTCTTTCTTCGCCTGAGGAACTTTATGCCAATTATCATACTTAACACCACAATGGCTTCGAGTGACAACCCCAAGATAGTTTATAAAATTATTGCGGTTCACTCCAATTGCATTCCCTCCATTATCAAACTCCACAACCAATTTGGATCCACTGCCACTCAGCGCAAGTAACTTTTTCAACAGAGTGATACCCCTTTTCTTGTTAAGTTTTTGTTGCTGCGCATCAAGTTGCTCAATTGCTTCAGTGGGTAGCTGTGCATCATCAACCTAAAATTTGACAAAAATAAACACACTGAATTAAGCCAATATAGAAATACAGGATATATGACATAACTAGAAGATAATGAATTTTATAGAAATACGGGATATGTTTTTAGAACTTACGTTGGTATCCTCGCCATGCTCGTCATGGACAGCATGCTCATCATGGACTTCATGCTCATCATGGACATCATTCTCATCATGGTGAGCCATCTGAAAATTTCATTAAAAAGGAAAACATTTAGCATTTGTATCAACTAGAATAAGGAAAACATTTAGCATTTGTATAAACATACATGTCTCTAAAATTGTGATCTTTTATCAATTAGCAATCCTTCAATGTACAAGTAATATAAAAAACAATGATTGTTCACATTCTAGGCCAACAAACACATGTGATGTCATTCTTATATATAATAAATGTGTACCACCTATCCCATCCTTGAACACCTAATCTCACTAGTAAGTGTATAATGTGTATTGGGTTTTCAAGAAAATTTCGGCAGCATTTCCCCGCTGTTCTCTAAGTACATATGTACTTAGAGAACAAACGGGGAAATGCTACCAAAATTTTCTCGAAAACTCAATACACATTATACACTTACATCCTAAGTGAGATTAGGTGTTCAAGAACAGTCCCAAACCGGGGACTATCCAAGATTTACTCCTAATGAGTAAATCTTGGACGGGTTTCTAGGCCAACAAACACAATAATAGATATCTACAATGAAGCCGGACTCCATACAAACAGTATATAATTTAGTGATTGTTCATTCTAATTTATATCAATGTACAAGTAATATAAAAAACAATGATTGTTCACATTCTAGGCCAACAAACACATGTGATGTCATTCTTATATATAATAAATGTGTACCACCTATCCCATCCTTGAACACCTAATCTCACTAGTAAGTGTATAATGTGTATTGGGTTTTCAAGAAAATTTCGGCAGCATTTCCCCGCTGTTCTCTAAGTACATATGTACTTAGAGAACAAACGGGGAAATGCTACCAAAATTTTCTCGAAAACTCAATACACATTATACACTTACATCCTAAGTGAGATTAGGTGTTCAAGAACAGTCCCAAACCGGGGACTATCCAAGATTTACTCCTAATGAGTAAATCTTGGACGGGTTTCTAGGCCAAAAAACACAATAATAGATATCTACAATGAAGTCGGACTCCATACAAACAGTATATAATTTAGTGATTGTTCATTCTAATTTATATCAATGTACAAGTAATATAAAAAACAATGATTGTTCACATTCTAGGCCAACAAACACATGTGATGTCATTCTTATATATAATAAATGTGTACCACCTATCCCATCCTTGAACACCTAATCTCACTAGTAAGTGTATAATGTGTATTGGGTTTTCAAGAAAATTTCGGCAGCATTTCCCCGTTGTTCTCTAAGTACATATGTACTTAGAGAACAAACGGGGAAATGCTACCAAAATTTTCTCGAAAACTCAATACACATTATACACTTACATCCTAACTGAGATTAGGTGTTTAAGAACAGTCCCAAACCGGGGACTATCCAAGATTTACTCCTAATGAGTAAATCTTGGACGGGTTTCTAGGCCAACAAATAATGTGTTGTCATTCTTATACCTAAAATCCTAGTTCTTCAAATTAGGGTGATTATTGATGTCTTTAAAAGCATGATTGGCAATTTAGGGAAAAGTTCATCATTTAAATTCCAAGCATTCACATGTGTGCATTACAGTTCATCATTAAGCAAGAAGGGTGATTAGGATTCTCAATATACTCAACAATAAAATAAGTTAAACATGTGTGCATTACAGTTCATCATTTACATTCCAAACATGTCACATGTGTGCATTACAGTTCATCATCAAGATATCTATAACTTACTTAAACATTCAATTATGAAGTAAATATACACTTAATTAAGAATAGCATGACACACAAAGTTGCAGTCAACATCATTATGTTTTGTTCTATCATGGACTATCAGATTGGTATATCACATATGTATCAGTACATTATTAAATAAACACAATCAGTAAATAACTTTTAGCAAAAAATCCACTAGACGTGCAGCCTAGACGTGCCCTGGCGCCGCCCAAGCATCTGCCTAGAGGCCTATCTAGGAAGGGCACCTGGGCTTGGGACCCTAGGCGTGCCCTGGCACCTACTCAGGCGCTGCCTGCGTGAGTTCTAGGTTGGCGGCGGCAGAGAAAAGCAAGGCAGAGGACAAAAAAGGTGGTGAAGGTTTGTGGGTTACCTTGCACGAGGACAGCACGAGTGAAGCTGCTTCTACCGGCGGGGGCGGAGGTGACGACGACAGCACTGTAGCTGCTTCTACTGGCAGCGACGACTACAGGAGAGCAGGGGCGGTGGGCAACGACCGACGGCGACGAGCGGACAGCAGCAGTAGCAGGGGCGGCGGAGAAGAAGGGCGCCGGAGAAGAAGGACGCCGGAGAGAAGCGCCGGAGAGCAGCAGCAGCAGAGAAGCGCCAGAAAGTCGCCGCAACAGGGAAAATCGCCGCAATAGGGTAGCAATGAAACAGAAGAAAGGGGAAGAGTCGGGCGATCGCTGGGGGTTATAAGTTCGCAAATAGCGTCGGTTGTTTACAACAACCGACGCCTAAACATCTTTAGCGTCCGTTGGTTGAAACAACCGACGTCCAATTGGACGATATTTTCATGGAAATTTTTGGCGGGAACCACCTTCAGCGTCGGTTAGAGAGGGATAACTGACGCTGAAAATGACACTATTTTTTTTATCGAAAAATGGATTTCGCGGGCGACTTTAAGCGTCGGTTGTTTATAAAAAAACCGACACTTAATACAAAGCGGTACCCGTGTCTGGCTGGTCTTCGAATATAGACGTCGGTTTTATTAAACAACCGACGCCTGATATGTTAGGCGTCGGTTTTCCTTAATAACCGACGCCCAGAAAAGCGACACTGAATGCTATTTCTGTAGTAGTGCATGGAATATTTGCCTTCTATCACATAGGATCCCACCAACCCCATTTGACTGTCAAAAGGGGATTCTTTGCAGCCTCTAGACGATCTATGAGGTCCCTCTAAGCTTCAGGTCTGGTGGCAAGCCATGGTGTCAACAGGAAGAAGGGGGGATAGGGGAAGGATCTCTTCTACCTCTCATCTTCAATCGATGGCGGGAAAGGATCTGCAAGTTTCCTGTGATCTCTCTTCTCCTATTATGCCCCACGAATGAGTTTTTCTAGAGATCATCAAGCTCTAGAACCATCCTATGGATGATGGGATTCATTAGTCTAGGTAGACACCTCCAACTGAATGGCATGTCCTACCTTGGATTTGAGTGGTCGAGAGGATCATAATCCTCCCTTCTCTTATGGTTGTGTGGTGGTTCTTGACACTCCTCATCTAAGTCAAGTTTGCCATAGGAATTGGTCTGTTGGATAATGAGAAGTGCTTGACCTAGATGGGCAGGCCATCTTCTAGCTTCAGCCACACCTAGTTATACTCCACTCCCTTACATCTCAACCTAGACTTCTCTCTCTTCTCTGTTCAACTCCTCATCTCTATTTCTTTCTATACTTGCAATGAAGAAGCGAGATTACAGGTTTTCTTATCCCTCCATTGGCCCCAGGAGTGATTGTGATGATCCAAGGAGTGTGGTGGACTAGGCCAAAAACTAGCCTCCCATATTCCCCCAACAACTCCTTCCCTAGGATTCTGGCTCGAACCACTTGTTCCTGGCAATGCGGAGCTAGGAGACAAAGGAGATGGCAGTGTGACATATATTATAACCTAATGGACAATAGTTCTCTATCATAATCGACTAATAATCTAAGATTTTTAATCTTGCATAACATATAATTTGAAGTTCAATTAGAATCGGAATTTCAAACATAGGTTCATCATGACCTAATGAACCTTTCCTCCAAGTTTGAGAGATAAGGTCCATTGTTTGACAAATCAACTAATTCTTCCAAACATCTTCCTATTTAGGGATATTATGGTCAATGTGGTTACCAATTGACCTCAAAAAGATCTAAACAACTTGTAATAACTTTGTTTGATCTTATGACATGTCACTATCATCAATATCCCATCATTGTACCCCCTCCATTGGATGTTTATCTCAAAAATACTCAAATTAGTTAATAAAATCCATTTATAAAAATTGAACTAAATGTAGTTCTGATAACCATCAATTGAATCCATGGTTACCCTTTTGGATGCAAAAATCCCATGAGTGAATAATAAATTCCTTAATTTGATATCAGCCATCTACATAACATTCATGATCCTAGAATATTATATTTGGGTATCAAAAACCTAAAATTTGGGTTATCACAGTAGTGGTCCCACAAATATGTGAATCTGAACAACTCATTCAAAAAGAAAGATAGGAAGTCGATGACATTTCCAAGGCCTTGAGAAGGAACCCACTTGATGATAATCTAGTTGATGTAGAGAATGCATAACTTACCAAAATCTAGGTTCAAAACTAAAAAGACCCTTTTTCTAGATCCCTTTTGATTATCTTATTATTAAATTCACTTTTCTTCTAATTTAGATTATATTAAACTTAATTATATCTGAATAATAGTATGTTTTATAAATACCTTCATCATAGGGAGTTTAAAGACAAAACTGCCAGTACAACCCAATAACTTGATTTCATATACAAATATACCAAATAATAGGCTTGATTCTAATTTGACACTTTAAAGTATTCCTAGGGAGCATAAGTTGAAAGGAATATGATTAATATGTAGTACACTATCATAATTGATTAATTAAGAGGATTGAATGCATTTATGGTGCTTAATATACAAGTAGTGAAATCTAATATTGAATGTTTCCAAAATGTAAAATGAATGCCAATTTTAGGTTCATCACATCCTCATTAGGCGGTTTATCAATTACTAGGTCAATTATACATTATTTGCTTACCCAATTAAATTAAAAAAAAACATTAATTAACCTAGTATTAATTGGTGTATTTGATTAGTTGATTTTACTCCAGCAATAGCCTCTTTTCTTGTCTATCACATGATTTCATAATTCCCTTTTGTTAATCTCCTTCTACAGATAAAATGCAAATACTCTATATTAACTGACGATGACTATCATCCATCCTCTTATTCTTCTCCTCTTCTACTCCTCTTCTCTTCCACACCCTAAAACATAGTTGCACTCATCCTCCCTGTCATGGTTGTATCTTTGTGTTGTTTTGCAAAGAAAGCCACAAAGAAGAAAATGGCATCATTTTCCCCCTCCCTTACTTCTCTTCTTTCTTCCTTTACTTCCATCCAATATTTATTTCATTTGTCCTTACCACTCAACTTGTTTCCCTTGAGCCCTAGTCAATCTTGACCTCTTTCCCATGATCTCTATACCAATTCTAGCATCAGTTCTTAGTGAAGAAGGAACTAACAATATGATATTCTATCTAGATAGAAGCAATCCTTTTCCTCCTCCACTTATTATTCTCTTCTTGTTCTCCTCTCCTTCCCCTACCCACCAAAACCCTAGCCTACCTTCACATATAAGCCACTATAACCATTAGAGTCAACCCCATTCCTTCCATGACACTAGAGTCTTAGTTGATGGTGTCTGGTGGTGTCTCACCTTAGTTGTCATGGTCATAACAACTATGGCATGTCCATAGACACCTAGTTAAGTTCATAGCATGTGTTTAGACATAGTTGGACACTTTCACTTCCAGACAAAGTTGGGAGAGTTTCTGACTAATATTGACTATTAACTTACAAACTTTTCTCCTCACCTCTATGCTATAGATCGATGGTGTGGGCTTCCTAGGGTCCTAAACCTACTTATGACATATATAGTTTCAAGTGACTCATTGGTTCCTTGTAGGACTTCACGTCTTCAAGTTTTTCATCTCCTTCCTAGAGTCCCAACCATCCTCACTTATCATAAGTGTGTTGCACAATGAGCTCCCATTTCTTAGGGAAATTTCCAATTGTTTCCTTTGCTCGGATCCTAATAGGTGTCAACCAATGAGCCAAGGATCACCAACTTGAGAACATCTCAACTCATGCAATGAATACCTAATTATTGTTTCCAACTCGATATGATCCTCTGTGAGAGCTTGGAGCCACTTTCTCTAGTTTCAATCATTTATCCCTAGAACTAAATGTATATACTCATTTCTATTGATGGATGAAGAAATCAAGCATGAACATGAGGACTACACCTTGAGCCTCTGGTCATTGAGACCATGTTTAAGTATGCTACAAAAATCTTGATGATGTGGTTAGTCCCAACTTCCTCCACTTAAATTGAATCCATTAGGGATCAATAGGAAACCACAAAGGCCAATTATTGTTCTATGTGTCTAGCTAAATAATTAAGAGAAGTTAAATGTAAAGTTAAGTTAATAATAAATAGATGGTCAATATGATATAATATAAGATAATAGTCTAAGACAAACTCTAATGAGTAAAATAACTTTGTCATTACCTATAGTCATGATGTATTTGATATATATCTATACATTTGTGATAGTGTACCCTGTACTTTCTAGAACTATTTATAAGTCAACCTATTGTGTTTCATAATTACAAGAATACCCAATACATGGATAGTGGAAAAGAAGTACGATAATATCCATGACATTAAGTAGACTAGGACCATCTTTGTTACTATATACATTGATATGCATATGCTTTCATATTCAAATGATATTTAGAAATTATGTAATAATAATTTAATATTTCTTCTCCCAACATATTTTATTAAATACTTTTAAGCATTTTATAGTTATTTAAACCTTGTTTATGATACTCAATATATATAATTCATTAATACGACATGGATAGGTATATTATTATGGACTAGACTTTAATAAATTTACTACAATTCATATATATATTGCATATTTGTATTTAAGATTAAGAACTAGACAATAAAATGTGTATACATATAAATATGCATGTTAAATATGATGCTAGGAATAACATAGAAACACATCGAGTTGGAGATAGAATAACATATCAAGGCCAATATATAAGGAATGCATATTATTAGTCACACATATAGCTGAACTTGTATCAGTAAAGATAAAATAGATATCCAATGAATCATATGTTCACTTAATATCATTAAAAACCATAGTATATCATTAGGTGATTGAGAATAGGATAAGAACTATAAAAAAAACTATAATTCAAGCTTATACACATGTTCTCTTTGATTTGACTAGCATACATAATGTAACATCCCTGAATTCTGTCGTCTCAAGACTTAGAAGGCCCGAGAGGAAAAATCCAAAAATGTTAGACAATCATATCAGAGAGCAATGTGAAAGCATAATACGCATACATGAACATTAAACTATAATGCATAATGCATACACCATAAATTCTCAACATTTCACGTGTATATGTTACAAAATGAATTATTACAACATGTATTAAAATTACATATTGAAATAAGTTACAAATTTATGAACATGTATGCTAACTAGGATCTACACAATAGGTACAACCTGTACAACTGCTCACTCCACGTCTTTTATCCCATGATATCTCTGAACCTAAACATATGTGAAACAACCAATAAGCATAGTGTGTTGTGTACATGGGTAGAAAGATACATATATTTATGGTTTTAATAGCTTTGAAAAGATTTGTAGAAAGAAAGATCATAGAAATCAATTCCTTATTAAGCGAAATACGATGATTTTAGTCATTTTTCTAAATGAATTTCATTATTAAGGTGGACTAGTACCAAAACATATATATTGGGCCCATTCCCATGTATTGAGTACTCTAGGAAACTCCCGATACACCTTGTGCTCCAGGGAGGTGTACTAGTTAATATTGATCCTTCCCCCGTAAGGGGGATAATAAATACCTTAATAACTATGAAACATCTAATCATCATTTATATTTTTAAGTAACAAAATGCTGAGTACTTATAGTAATATTATGTACAATATTTGCAATAAATAAGAGCATACATAGATACAGTGATTCAACCAAGAAAACCATAGTCATATAATAAAATAAACCCACAAACCTAAATTTAGAGATTTCTAATTTTTTTGGACCATCTACATCACTGATCATCACCTGATTAATAATAATTATTTATCATTAATACAAGATTCAACATTATTATAGTTAATTTAGGTCCAAAATTAGGGTTTATCTAAACCTAGGTTCAACTAATCGAAAACATGTTTATGTTATTTTTCTACTGGTCAGGATATCATAATAAGGGTCTAATTCGATTTTCATATTCTTTTAATGATTGGTCTATTTTCGAGAATTAAAGTGAGGATAAAAGTCTTTAATTAGTCATTAATTAAGAAATATAGAATATTTTGGCATAATTTCAAGATTAGAGTGCATAAAGATTCCTTATCATACTAGGGTTCAATAATATTTTTCTCAGATTTAATTTGAATTATTTTCTAATTATGCAATGAAATGAAGAATTCTCATCTAAATTAAATATCACCATTAATTTTGGATATTGAAATTAATCATTCTTTAAAATACTTATAAATATCCAATAAGAAGGAGGGTATTTTTCTGAGTCCAGAGGTGCTTTTACGGAATTTTTTGCCGATGGAGCTATTTTTTGTGTATTTTCTAAGATATGCTTATATCATGAGGATTTAAACTAATTGCCTTTCATATGGTGAAGCCAAATCTTGTGTGTGGATCCACGAGCTCAAAGTGTTGGTATGTATGCCCATAGAGCAAGTCATATGATGATTTTAATGGGATACTTTGTAAATGATTTGAATAATAATAAAGGCAATTTTTGATCTATATGTTTAAACTGTTTCTGAGATGATGGTGTAACATGATAGATGTCTAAAGAATTGTTTTACTCAATGACGTATGCTTTTGGGTTGAGGACCTAAACGATGAGATCATACGGATGTTAAGAGTATACATTCTTGTTAAGTCCCTAGTCAGTTGTTATTGTGGAAATCACCATAGACATCAATAATACTAAAGACTAGATTGTGTGTTAGCTGATGACAGAATCTCATTAGTCATGATATAGTGATATCAAACCAAGCACATAGGTACTTGTTAGAGAACAAGGTACTGGACAGACCCACCGTGAGAGTGACACATGGAACCATGACTTGGTAGTCACAGTCATCTCTCACAGTGATGGTGGTGAGTGTGATTCTTAGACCTGAAATCACTACACTCAACATATGTCGTTGGGTACACTTTGACATCATCAAATGCAGTCCTGAAACATGGGTTGTTATAAAGGTGATGATTGGCTGGATTTGACACATATGGCTTTTGAGGGGTGAGTGATAGATATGGGATTTGTCCCTCCTAAGGGAGTTTGATGTCCTTGGCCACTTGATGAGTAGGATTGAGAAAGGCATGCGCATGGACGTGTGAATCAATATATGATATTGATGTCACACACATCTCACCCAGTCTGCTCTGAGATCACAGAAATGAATGAATGTTGATAGGATGACTATTCCATGCCTCGAGTTCATTTAGGATATTAGTGACAAAGGAATTATACATTCACTGTAACACCATTCACGGATTGTAGGATTGAAAGTTGTTCTCCAACTTTCTATTTCACTTGGGTAGCACTGATGTGTGACTAGGCACCGCTCTTTTCTTGTGAAGTCATAAGTGTTATGGACTTTCACTGCCAACGTGAAATGGACATGCAGGGTCACACACATAGGATTTAACCTGGAATAGGAGTTTGTCCACAAACAATGTTTAGATTTATTACTAAAGGAGTTTAGTAGTTCAATTAAACACTCAATCAATTGATAGCTCAGTATCATAGTGTTCAAGGTGTTGGACTGATTAATTACAATATCACATTGATTGAAACTGCGATTGACTGATTATGCACAATCTGCACTCCCAACCGATCGGCTCATGTGATGAACCGATTGGCTGAGCTTGGTGAACCGATCGGATCAACTGGTGAGTCGATCGTCTCATGGACAGGTTGAAACTATCGGTTCAACTAGTCCAATTGTGCAAGTTGGGAAAGTAAGATTGGTGAGAAATTTCTTTTCGTTTCACTTGCCCAATTTGATTGGAACACGGATTGGTATTTGATACCAATTCGAAACAAAAGAAGAAAAGTCAATCGGGAACTGATCAGGACCATGAACCGACCAGTTCAGAAGTGAACCGACCATTTCATGGGTCCCAACTGATCGATTGAGGTGTCAACCGATCGGGTCAGATCCCCAACCGATCGTTTCAGTTGTGAAACGATCGGTTCAGTTGTGAAACGATCGGTTCAGGTTACGCAGTTGGTTGTTTTTGTGGAAAATCTCGAACCCTTCTACTCCTGCTTTAGTCTCGAATTGCCCGAGATAGAGAACCTTGTCCCATGACCATACTATATATAGGGGTATTGGGGGCTTCTCAAAGTACAACTCAGTGCAACCAGTTGCTCTGTAAAGTTTTCGTTCTCTCTAGTTTTGGTAACCAAGAGAGCCCGAGCAAGTGCTACCCGATAAGGGAGGCACAACAAGGGAAAGACAACTATAGAAAGTGACTGGTGGCAGGAGAGTGTGTCAGTGACTAGTACGCTGACAGGAGGGTGTGACTCCTTCTGATTCCTTGTGGGACAAGGAGATCGGAGTTCCAGGCAATCCGTGTGGACGAATGCAGAGGCGGGAGACATCTGTCGCTCAGAGGACAACTGTCAATCCCGACAGTCCTGGTGAGACCAGGAGTCTTCAGTCCCGGTGCGACCAGGAGCTACACAGACACCATCTAAGTCCATAGGTGAAGACCGCACAAGGTGTGAGGTACTGTCGCAGAGCAAGCCTCGGGACAAGGTATGCATCCACAAACCATCTTTCCTATTGTATAGACGTTGACGTGATTCCTTTCGTTCTGGGTTTTGGGGAGAAAATTTTTGTTTCCGCTGCTTCTCTGCCTCCTCTAAAACCCAATAGTGGTATCAGAGCCACGTCAACTGCTCTATATTTTAGGATTATCGATATGATCAATTTTGGTTTGTCGCCTTTATTTATTGCATACGATGCGAATAAAATTGGCAATATACATATATGATATGTAATATTAATGCACTCGATACGCGTCGCCCTTAAACAAGTTTTGTGGTGGATGTGTAGCATGGTTATGGCCTATAAACCCTATATCTATGTGTGGCTGTATGTGGTTGCTTGCATCTCGGTCTGTGCACCGATTCCCTTTCTCCTATTCCTGATGTAACTCAAAATAATTCGAGACTTCTTTCCTACCTTTGCTCCCTCCGAATGTAACTCGGGGTTTCACAATTCAATTGTAAATAGGATAGATTTTATTTCTTGTTATTTCAAAGAATGGCGGATGACCTGAGACGATCGGTTAAAGGTGTGAACCGATCGGTTGATGTTCCAGACGACCGATTCGAGGAGCGAGACGAGTGGGTGGTGATCTGAGGAGATGCACGACGACCGGTGAATCGACTGGCTGGAGGCGCCAGTCGATCGACTGGTGGCACCCGAACGACCAACTTGATGGCGAGCCGATCAGTCATGAAGATGAGATGATCAAACCCAGAAAGGCAGGCACATATTTCATCTTGTACAGGTTGCATGTGATGTAGACCTAGATGACCGTGATTCCTCTTGGCTCGAGGAATCACAATAGGATGGCCATAATCATTGCTTTTATCATTTTGCATGTTTTCTGTGGGATATAGCACGTATATGATACGTACTATATATAATGGTGATTGGATATGTATATGTATATAAAAAAACAAATCCCTCATTAAATATTAAAGTTTTAGATGCCTTCCAAATGAGACACATGTGAAAAGCTTGATCGACCAAGTGTGGGCACGCCCTAGCGTGGTGCACCGTCTATCTCGTGGAAGCGTGAATGATGAATGTGTGGGTCTGCCCTAGCAGGGTGCATATTCATCGTGTTGGCTTTGGGTCGGACTTAACAAGGTGATCTAGATGGGATCTAGTACCTTGAGGCATGGAGATGATCATGGCAAAGAGTTGCATATGACATCTTTCAAGAGTTGCATATGATGCAATTGGCAAGAGTTGCCTACCTGGGAGGTCTGAGTTGTGGGTGACAGCCCTCGCTGGTCCATGGCTTATAGGATTTCAGGATCTTGACCCACTAGAAGATTGTGCACTGCAATCTTCCGAATTGATGGTGAGGGCTGTCAATTTGAGTCAAAATAGTGGGAGCGGTAATTAATTAAAGGCCTAATTAACTATCGTCAAATTTTATTCAAATCAAATAAAAAGGAGTTTTGACAAATGTAATTTTCTGTTATAGAATGGCAAAATAATCATCTTTTAAAATGGGCAAATTAATTGAGAACAAATTCCGTAACTGGTTGAGGACTGTGAGAAGTGTTCTGTACAATCTAGATATACCAGGAGCCTTTGAATCCACTCTATGTATGCTTAAATCATTGGTGAAGAAGAAAGAAAGTTCATTGATAGAGATCAATGGAACGATAGGTAAGGGAGAGAAGGGTTCTCTCGCCAAACCAATTTCTTCTACATGGAGAGGATGGAAGGAACGATGGAAGAAAACTCAGAGATAGAGATCTCTACTTCTGGTGTATACGTGATAGAGATTAACTTTACTACTTCTTCTTCATGGGTACTTGATACCGGATGCGGATCTCACATTTATTCAAATGTGAAGGATCTTAAGAGAAGTAGGCCTTTGGGGAAAGGATAGGTTGAACTATGTGTTGCCAATGGGGCAAGAGTTGCCTCCAGTTCCGTAGGAACCTATGAGTTAACTCTACCAAGTGGGCTAATAATAGAGTTGAAGAAATGCTATTATGTACTTGCCATAAATAGGAATATCATTTCCGTCTCTTGTTTGGACAAAGATGGATTTGAATTTCTTATTAAGAATGGAAAATGTTCCATTTCTAAAGATGGGATCTTTTATGGCAGTGCCCCAATGTCTTATGGTCTATAGCTGATAGATCTAGAGACAAGTGTATACAACGTAAACACCAAAAGGCAAAAACTCAACAACTCAAACAAAACATATCTTTGGCATTGTCGTCTAGGGCACATAAATGAGAAGCGCATTTCTAGACTCCATAAATATGGTTATCTAGACTCTTTTAATTATGAATCAATAGAGACATGTGAATCTTGTTTGTTGGGCAAGATGACCAAGACTCCCTTTTCAGGTAAAGGTGATAGAGCTAGTGATCTATTAGGACTCATACATACTGATGTATGTGGGCCTTTTAGAACTAATGCCAGAGGTGGGTATCAGTACTTCATTACCTTTACTGATGACTTCAGTAGGTATGGCTATGTGTACCTAATGAAACATAAGTCAGAAACCCTTGAAAGGTTCAAGGATTTCATGAATGAAGTACAGAACCAACTTGGTAAAAGTATTAAGGCACTTCAATCCGATCGAGGTGGAGAATACTTAATCCAGGAGTTTGAGGACCTTCTGCGAGCCTATGGTATTGTATCACAATGGACTCTGCCTGGAACACCACAGCATAATGGTGTGTCTGAAACAAGGAATCACACATTGTTGGATATGGTGCGATCAATGATGAGTTTTGCTGATCTTCCAATGTCTTTCTGGGGTTATGCTCTTGAAACCTCCGCATTTACACTTAACTGAGTACCATCTAAATCGGTTCAAAAGACACCATATGAGATATGGTATGGGAAGCGTCCCAAATTGTCTTTTATGAAGATTTGGGGTTGTGAGGCTTACGTCAAGAAAATGTTTCCTGATAAGCTTGGGCCCAAATCCGATAAATTTTATCTTGTTGGATACCCCAAGGAAACGAGGGGATATTACTTATACCACCCTAATGACAACAAAGTGTTTGTTACCAGGGATGTTGTATTCCTAGAGAAGGAATTTATTTCCAATGGAAGCAGTGGGAGGAAAATAGAGCTTGAAGAGGTTCAAGTCCAATAAGAAAACATTTAATCGGTAGATGTATGAGAGGAATATGAAGATTGACAAGGTGTTGTAGAATATCATTCTCCTCAGGTAACACAAGGACCTCATAGATCTAGTAGGACCCGCCTTGAACCTGAGAGGTTTGGATACCTTGTGACTCAGGAAGGTGGAGAGTTGATCATAGATGATGATCCAACTACCTACGTAGAGGCTATGGAAGGACCAGATTCTGAGAAATGGCTTGAAGCCATGAGATCTGAGATGGAATCCATGTACTCCAACAAAGTATGGACTTTGGTGGAACCACCCAAAGGGGTAAAACCCATAGGGTGCAAGTGGGTCTTCAAGAAAAAGACTGACATGGATGGCAATGTGCAAACTTATAAAGGAAGATTGGTTGTGAAGGGATTTCAACAAGTTCAAGGTGTTCACTATGACGAAACCTTTTCTCCAGTTGCCATGATTAATTCTATCAGGATCATGCTTGCTATTGCAGCTTATTATGACTATGAGATTTGGTAGATGGATGTTAAAATTACATTCCTTAATGGGAATATAAATGAGGATGTGTACATGACACAGCCTGAAGGTTTGTAGATCCAAAGAATGCCAATAAAGTCTATAAGCTGCAAAGGTCAATCTATGGATTGAAGCAAGCATCTCGGAGTTGGAATCTTTGATTTGATGAGGAAGTCAAAGTGTTTGGCTTTATTCAAAATGAAGATGAACCGTGTGTGTACAAGAAGGTTAGTGGGAGCTCAACCACATTCCTCATATTGTATGTGGATGACATACTTTTGATGGGGAATGATGTCTTAGCCTTAGAGAAGGTAAAGACTTGGCTTGGGAATACTTTCTCAATGAAGGACTTAGGAGAAGCATCCTACATTCTAGGAATTAAGATCTATAGAGATAGATGTAGAAGGCTTCTCGGACTAAGTCAGAGCATGTACATTGATAAAGTACTGAAGCGGTTCAGCATGGAGAACTCAAAGAGAGGCAACATCCCCATGCTACATGGAGTCACTGTCTCTAGATCTCAATGTCCCCAATCTTGTGAAAAGAGGGAGTGTATGAATGGGATCCCATATACATCAGCCATCGGATCCATCATGTACGCTATGTTGTGCACACGCCCAGATGTCTTATATGCTCTAAGCATGATGAGTAGGTACCAGTCAGATCCCAGGGATTCTCACTAGACAGCCGTAAAGAACATCCTCAAGTACTTGCAAAGGACTAAGCATCAGTTTCTTGTTTATGACAGTGAGGAAGAGCTGGTTGTAAAGGGTTACACCGATGCAAGCTTCCAAACTGATAAAGATGATTACAGATCACAGCCAGGATTTGTATTTTGCCTTAATAATGGAGCTGTGAGCTGGAAGAGTTCCAAGCAAGAAACAGTTGCCTATTCTACTACAAAGGTCGAGTATATTGCTGCTTTACATGCAGCAAAGGAGGCTGTGTGGATCAGGAAGTTCAATTCTGAACTTGGTGTAGTGCCCAGTAGCTGTGATGCAATTGAGCTTTATTGTGACAATAATGGAGCTATTGCACAAGCTAAGGAACCCGGATCACATCAGTGGTTCAAGCACATATTGCGGCGCTTCCATCTCATATGAGAGATCGTACAGTGAGGAGATGTGAAGATTTGCAAAGTACCAACTGAAGACAACATTGCTGATCCACTGACTAAGGCCCTTTCTCAGCAGAAGCATGATGGTCATGCTAGGTCACAAGGACTGAGGTTCCTTGGTTACTGGCTCTAAGTACAAGTGGGAGTCTGTTGGTATGTATGCCCATAGAGCAAGTCATATGATGATTGTAATGGGATACTTTGTAAATGATTTGAATAATAATAAAGGCAATTTCCGATCTATATGTTTAAACTATTTCTAAGATGATGGTGTAACATTATAGATGTCTAAAGAATTGTTTTACTCAATGACGTATGCTTTTTGGTTGAGGACCTAAACGATGAGATCATACGAATGTTAAGAGTATACATTCTTGTTAAGTCCCTAATCGATTCTTATTGTGGAAATAACCATAGACATCAATACTACTAAAGACTAGATTGTGTGTTGGTTGATGATAGAATCTCATTAGTCATGATATAGTGATATCAAACCAAGCACATAGGTACTTGTTAGAGAACAAGGTACTGGACAGACCCACCGTGAGAGTGATACATGGAACCATGACTTGGTAGTCATAGTCAGCTCTCACAGTGATGGTGGTGAGTGTGATTCTTAGACCTAAAATCACTACACTCAACATATGTCATTGGGTACACTTTGACATCATCAAACACAGTCCTGAAACATGGGTTGTTATAAAGGTGATGATTGGGTGGCTTTGACACATAGGGCTTTTGAGGGGAGAGTGATAGATATGGGATTTGTCCCTCCTGAGGGAGTTTGATGTCGCTGGCCACTTGATGAGTAGGATTGAGAAAGGAATGTGCGTGCACGTGTGAATCAATATGTGATATTGATGTCACACACATCTCACCCAGTCTACTCTGAGATCAAGGAAATGAATGAATGTTGACAGGATGACTGTTCCATGCCTCGAGTTCATTCAGGATATCAGTGACAAAGGAATTATACATTCACTGTAACACCATTCACGGATTATAGGATTGAAAGTTTTTCTCCAACTTTCTATTTCACTTGGGTAGAACTGATGTGTGACTAGGAACCGCTCTTTGCTTGTGAAGTCATAAGTGTTATGGACTTTCACTGCCAACGTGAAATGGACCTGCAGGGTCACACACATAGGATTTAACCTGGAATAGGAGTTTGTCCACAAACAATTATTAGATTGATTACTAAAGGAGTTTAGTAGTTCAATTAAACACTCAATCAATTGATAGCTCAGTATCATAGTGTTCAAGGTGTTGGACTGATTGATTAGAGTATCGGATTGATTGAAACTGCGATTGACTGATTCTGCACAATCTGCACTCCCAACTGATCGGCTCATGTGATGAACCAATCGGATGAGCTTGGTGAACCGATCGGCTCAACTGGTGAGTCGATCGGCTCATGGACAGGTTGAAATGATCGGTTCAACTGGTCCAATCGAGCAAGTTGGGAAAGTGAGATTGGTGAGAAATTTCTTTTCGTTTCACTTGCCCAATTTGATTGGAACAAGGATTGGTATTTGATACCAATTCAAAACAAAAGAAGAAAAGTCAATCGGGAACTGATCAGGACCATGAACCGACTGGTTCAGAAGTGAACCGACCGTTTCATGGGTCCCAACCGATCGGTGCAGGTGTCAACCAGATCCCCAAATGACCATTTCAGTTGTGAAATGATCGGTTCAGGTTATGTAGTTGGTTGTTTTTGTGGAAAATCTCGAACCCTTCTACTCCTGCTTTAGTCCCGCATTGCCCGGGACAGACAACCCTGTCCCATGACCCTCATATATATAGGGGTATTGGGGGATTCTCAAAGTACAACTCAGTGCAACCAGTTGCTCTGTAAAGTTGTCGTTCTCTCTAGTTTTGGTAACCGAGAGAGCCCGAGCAAGTGCTACCCAATAAGGGAGGCACAACAAGGGAAAGACAACTGCAGAAAGTGACTGGTGGCAGGAGAGTGTGTTAGCGACTAGTATGCTGACAGGAGGGTGTGACTCCTTCTGAATCCTTGTGGGACAAGGAGATCAGAGTTCCAGGCAGTCCGTGTGGACGACTGCAGAGGCGGGAGACATCTATCGCTCAGAGAACAACTGTCAATCCCGACAGTCCCGGTGAGACCATGAGTCTTCAGTCCCGGTGCGACCAGGAGCTGCACAGACACCGTCCAAGACCGGAGGTGAAGACCGTGCAAGGCATGAGGTACTATCGCCGAGCAAGCCTCGGGACAAGGTATGCATTCACAAACCATCTTTCCTATTGTAAAGACGTTGACGCGATTCCTTTCGTTCTGGGTTTTGGGGAGAAAATTTTTGTTTCTGCTGCTTCTCTACCTCCTCTAAAACCCAACACAAAGACCCGCCAAACAAGTTCCTTCTGGACTTATCACTCATTCTCTTTCGCATGTGATGTCTCTGATTCTCAGTTGATTACCGGCGCAAGAGGACTCCCAACAATTTTCTGTGTGTAGGAGCATCGCCAGGATGGGGAGTGTTGATGGATCAATGTAAGGAATGAACTGCAATGTTGGATAGAACTCCACACTAGGATCACGAGGAGGAGGAGATTGTTTCCATCTACCTCAGTAACTCTTGCGAGATTCACCTATCCCAATCGCCAAGGGTCGTCGGCACCCATTAAGGTGGTGAAAACACTAGATTTGTAACACAGTTGGCTCTTTGGCCCTAATCGCTACCATAGACGAGATCTTGGAAAGGTAGCCCAGCTGGTAGCATCTACACTCTTCAATAGATGTTGGTTCTCAATGTTTAATGAGATCGCAAGGTAGATCGGACAAAGAAGACAAGAAATAAACAAGGTTTTAGAGGTCATGTGCGGCTCTTCTCAATTTCTGAATTATACCTTTGCCTCCCATGAGGTGGAGAGTCTCGAGATAATCGAGCTCCCTGGAACTGGCACCACCATGAAGAAGGTGGAAGAGGGGTAAGGGTTCTAGTGAACTAATGACTGCTAACAATGTGTTGGAGTGAAGTTGGTACCTTCACAATCTCCTCTAGCATCTCCAGAATCATTTCTAGGCCTTCACCTATCCTCTTGAGCACCTGTTGCATCTAACAGATAGGGATTCATCTTCTTTGGATCATTGGCTGGGAATTTTGGCTAGATGTTGGAACTAGATGCAATGATGTAGCTCTTGATGAAACTCAGGTGGTGAAAACGGGTGATCCTAAACTCTCACACCCACCATGGCTATCACTTGTGAGAGATGATGAAGAAAGGAGCTATAATCTCTCAGTACCATGGGTCTCCAATATCAAGTGAAGGGTTGACTGGTTTGGATTGTTTGGTAGTCTCTAGTCTATGAGAAAAATATCCAAGTGATTCTCCTACTTTCATCAGATCAAGACTACACCTCAACCTTGTTATGTTCCTCCATTTTTGTAGCTGAGGGGGGGCATGGTATCTATTCGGCCTCCTGTATCAATGGCTAACTTAAAATGGTTCCACACCAAACACAAAACCAATGGTAGTGTGCCATTGTTGTATTACATTGGACATCCGAATTTATTAAAAAAAAACAACTGGAGCCTTCTCCTTTAATCAAGATATCTTAATATTTTCGGACATGCATAACCTTATGTATGAACCTCATTCATTCCTGAAACTTTAGCCATATCATAATGTCCTAAAGTACATTTTATCCACTTTGGAGGCCAAAAATCAAATGTTTCTCCATTAATTGATTCCTCCAATAACATCTCATTGATGGTAATAATCCATGATTGGATAAACAATTTGCAAATTTGGAGTCATCCATCTACAAAATATTCTTAGTCCTCAATTTCTATATTGTTTATTAAATCCTAAAATTGGGGATTATCACGTTCACCCTACCTTATATGGATTTTTTTCATCAAAATTCACCTGATATCATACTCGAGGGGATATCTAAGTGTTTCTTCTACCTAGAGGGCAACACTTCTAGGTGTCAAGACTATCATAATTAGGAATGTACCCTAACTTTTCAACTTTTTTTTGGGGGGGGGGGGGGGGGTCAAGGGGGTACCCACCTCACATTGTATTGATTGAATCATCATTTTATGTCATAGTCATAACTTGACCTTCTTTCATATAAGTATTTACGTACCTTAGTCCCCATAGAATTCATGTTTTTTTTTACTTAAGAAGACATTACTGAAGATTTCACCTTTAACCCCATTAACCATATAAGGTGACACCAAAATTTTGTTACATTAATTACTAAATTGATCACACCTAGCATCACTAGTGTGGGTTATGATCAAAATTATACTATAACCTCATCATGTGAGAAAGTCTTACTTGACATGCTTGAATATTAAGGTTTTACCCCATTATAGAGTTATCCTCAAACTAGTAGTTGATATTTAGAAGGATTAGGGCCAGTCACTATATTTTTTATTATTCATTTTATGGTCCAAATAAACATTTATTTCAATATCATGATTTCAAACTTAAATGTTTCATGCATCATATTTAAGGTAAAAGAATGTACTAATTCAATCTTATCATGCTTTCAAATTTGGATATTACATGCATGATATAGGAAGTGAATATAGAATAAGTCAATCTTATACGAGTGACTCCTCATATATAAATCATCTATATAACTCAAGTGAGGTTTCTAGTATCAGATATTAAGATAGAGAAGTAGACAGAACAACATTTATGAGTATCTTATGCACAAGGCATTTTACTCTCATAACTAGAGTTTCACATCTCACCTCACTTGAAACTAATGATGAGTCTCACAAACATAAGCACTCAATCTAGTACCTAACTCAATAAAAAGGATTGACTTTCTCATTATGAGTCACCTACTCATAATTTTCCACCCAACTCTCACATATAGGATTGAATCATTAAAAAAGGACTCAACTCATCTACTCAGGAGTAACCCAGCTTAGGACACATCACTTCACATACATCTCATGTTTTTTATATATTGTAGGGTAGGTCCTATGACCCTCTCCTTGTAGGTCTCTCTCTCTAGAGTTCACCATGTATCTTGTCCCAACACTGGAGGTCCTCCTTTGTAAAAGAGCTTGAGGCTCATGCATATTCAACTTTATCTTAACCTAGATTGCCTTAGTAAGGAAAGAGTATGTACCTTCATCACCTAGACTTACCTTAGATTATCCAAAATTGGATTCACACCTCATATACAACTTACATATTTATAAAGAAACTTATACCTCATAGATGAAACTTATATAAGATCATCCTCGCTTATATCATTTATCATTCTAGTGTCTATCTATCTATCAGACATCATGATAAGGCTCTAGACATCTACTCTAGAACTACTCTCTCTCCTAAACTGATGTCACTCCCCCTTCACTTAGGTTGCATGAACACCTCCTACTCTCCTATGTGAGGCACACATTTTCATATTTACATATACATTATAAAATATTCTATAGTTTTTCTATAAGAAATCAGACGAAAGAGAAAACTATCGAGACTCGAGCCGGTTTAGAAACTAGACCAAAATAGCAAAACTGAGTGTCCCACACACAGTAGATAGTCTAGTGTAATGTCACCTAGTAAAATTGTGAGAACAATGTGTATACTAGTGTAGCTACCCAATACTTTATTAGCTCTATATGGAAATGGTTTCATACACTTGCCTAAACCTAGTTCTCAAACATCTACATTCTAACGTAAAGACTAATTCAAACCTAGTTCTGATAGAATGACTTACTAAGTTTCTAGGATTTAAAAGTGAAAGGTGAAATTTAGTTTTATATTTCATGGTGAGAAATTGTCAGGTGTAGCTATTTTTCATGCTCTTATACCAACTCTAACGTCCTCAGATTCTACTGTCTCGAGACTTAGAAGGCCTGAGAGGACAAATCTGAAAACATTAGACAATCATATCAGAGAGCGATGCAGAAGCATAATACCCATACATGAACATTAAACTATAATGCATAATGCATACACCATACATTCTCAACATTCAACATGTATATGTTACAAAACAAATTTTTATAACATGAATTAAAATAACATATTGAAAGAAGATACATATCTATGAACATGTATGCTAACTAGGATCTACACAATACGTACAACATGTACAGCTTCTCACTCCACGTCTTTTATCCCATGATATCTCTAAACCTAAAACATACATGAAACAACAAATCAACACAATGTGTTGTGTACATGGGTAGAAAGATACATACATTTATGGTTTTCATAGCTTGGAAAAGATTTGCAGAAAGAAAGAAAGATCATAGAAAGAAATTCTTAATTAAGTGAAATATGATGATTTTAATCATTTTTCTAGATGAATTGCATTACTAAGGTAGACTAGTACCAAAACATATATATTAGGACCATCCCCGTGTATCGAGTACTCTAGGGAAATCTACATACACCTTGTGCTCTAGGGAGGTGTACTAGTCAACATTGATCCTTCCCTTGTAAGGGGGATAATGAACACCTTAATAACTACAAAACATCTACTCATCATTTATATTTTCAAGTAACATAACATCGAGTACTGATAGTAATACTACATGCAATATTTACAATATAGAAGAACATGCATAGATATAATGAATCAACCAGGAAAACCATAGTCATATAATTAAATGAACCCATGTACCTGAGTTCAGAGATTTCTAATTTACATGGACCATCTACATCATTGGTCATCACCTGATTAATAACAATTAATTATCATTAATATAAGATTCAACATTATTATAGTTAAATTAGGTCCAAAATTAGGGTTTAGCCAAACCTAGGTCCAACAAATCTAAAATATGTTTATGTTATTTTTTTACTGGTCAGGATATCATTATAAGGGTCGGGTCCGATTTTCATATTTTTCAGATGACCGGTCTATTTTCTAGAATTAAAATGAGCATAAAAGTCTTTATTTAGTCATTAATTAGGAAAGATATAATATTTTGGCATAATTTCAAGATTATAGTATATAAAGTTTCCTTATCATACTAGGTTCAATAATATTTTTCTCAGATTTAATTTGAATTTTTTTCTAATTATTCCATGTAAATGAAGCATTCTCATGTAAATTAAATATCACCATCTATATTGGATATCAATATGAATCATTCTTCAAAATACTTATAAGTATCAAATAAGAAGGAGGGTATTTTTCAGAGTCCAGAGGATTTTTTTTCCAATGGATCTATTTTTGGTGTATTTTTCTAAGATCTGCTTATACCATGAGGATTTAAACTAATTACCTTTTATATGGTGAAGTTGGATCTTGTGTGTGGATCCACGAGTTCAAAGACCCATCAACCAAGTTACTTTCTAGACTTATCACACATTCTCTTCTGTGTGTGACTTCTCTGATTCTCAGTTGATTGCCACTGCAAGAAAACTCCCAACAGTCTTCTGCGTGTAGGATCACCTCTAGGATGGGGAGCACGGATGGGTCAGTGCAAGGGACGAACTGCAATATTGGATAGAACTCCACATTGGGATCATGAGGAGGAGGAGAAGGTTTCCATCTGCCTTAGTAGCTCATGCGAGATTCCCCTCTCCCAATTGCCAAGGGTCATCGATGCCCATTAAGGTGGCAACAACGTTGGATTCGTAACACAGTCGGCTCTCTGGTTCTAATCGCCATCGCACACAAGATCCTGAAAAGGTAGCATGACTGGTAGCATCTACAATCTTCGATAGGTGTTGGTTCTCAATGTCCAGTAAGATCGTGAGGTAGATCCATCACAGAAAATAGGAAATAGATAAGGTTTTAGAGGTCATGTGTGGTCCTTCTCAATTTCTCAGTGATGCCCTTTCCTCCCACGAGGTGGAGAGTCACAAGATAACTGAGCTCCCTAGAACTGACACCACCATGTTGGTTAGGATTGTTTAATTGTCTCTAGTCTACGAGCAAAATATCCAAGTGATTCTCCCACCTTCATTAGATCAAGACTACATCTCAACCCAGTTCTTTTCCTCCACTTTCAGAGGTGAGGGAGGATCTGGTATCTATTCAACCTCCTATATTAGTGGCTAACATAACATGGTTCCACACCAAACACGAAACCAATGGTAGCATAACATTGTTGTATTACATTAGACACCTGAATTTATTGAAAAGAAAAAGTGGAACCTTCTCCTTTAATCAAGATATCTTAATATTTTTGGACTTGCATAACCTTTAGTAGGAACCTCAATCATTCCTAAAACTTTATCCATATCATAATATCCTAAAGTACATTTCATCCACTTTGGAGGCCAAAAATCAAATGTTTCTCCATTAATTGATTCCTACAATAACATCTCATTGCTGGTAATAATCCATGATTGGATAAACAATTTTGAAATTTGGGGCCATCCATCTACAAAATATTTATAGCCTTCAATTTCTATATTGGTTATTAAATCCTAAAATTGGGGTTATCACATTCACCCCACCTTATATGGAATTTCATCCTCGAAATTCACCTAATATTTTGCTCGAGGAGATATCAAAGTGTTTCTTCTACCTAGAGGACAACACTTCTAGGTGTCAAGACTATCATAATTAGGAATGTACCCTAACCTTTCACCCTTTTTTTTGGGGTGGGGGCATCAAGGGGGTACCCACCTCACATTATATCGATTGAAGCATCATTTTATGTTATAGTCATAACTTGACCTTCTTTTATATCAACATTTACGTACCTTAGTCCCCAGAGAATTCATGATTTTTTTTGAGTTAAGAAGACATTACCGACGATTTCATATTTCACCCCATTAACCATACAAGGTGACACCAAAATTTTGTTATATCAATTACTAAATTTATCACACCTAGCATCACTAGTGTGGGTTATGATCAGAATCATACTATAACCTCATTATGTGAGAAAGTCTTACTTGACATGCTTGAGTGTTAAGGTTTCACCCCATTGTAGAGTTATCCTCAAACTAGTAGTTGATACTTAGAAGGATTAGGGTTAGGCACTATAATTTGTGATCATGCATTTTATGCTCCAGATATACATTTATTTCAAGCTCATGAGTTCAAACTTAAATCTTTCATGAATGAGATGAGAGGTAAGACAATGTACTAATTCAATCTTATCATGTTTTCAAACTTGGATATTACATGCATGATATAGGAAGTGAATATAGAATAGGTCAATTGTAGACGAGTGACTCCTCATATATAAATCATCTATATAACTCAAGTGAGGTTTCTAGTATCAAATATTAAGAAAGACAAGTGGAGGGAACAACATTTATGAGTACCTTATGCACAAGGCATTTTACTCTCATAACTAGAGTTTCACATCTCACCTCACTTGAAACTAATGATGAGTCTCACAAACATAAGCACTCAATCTAGTACCTAACTCAATAAAAAGGATTGACTTTCTCATTATGAGTCACCTACTCATAATTTTCCACCCAACTCTCACATATAGGATTGAATCATTAAAAAAGGACTCAACTCATCTACTCAGGAGTAACCCAGCTTAGGACACATCACTTCACATACATCTCATGTTTTTTATATATTGTAGGGTAGGTCCTATGACCCTCTCCTTGTAGGTCTCTCTATCTAGAGTTCACCACGCATCTTGTCCCAACACTGGAGGTCCTCCTTTGTAAAGGAACTTGAGGCTCATGCATACTCAACTTTATCTTAACCTAGATTGCCTTAGTAAGAAAAGAGTATGTACCTTCATCACGTAGACCTACCTTAGATTATCCAAAATTGGATTCAAACCTCATATACAACTTATATCTTTATAAATAAACGTGTACCTTAGAGATCAAACTTATATAATATCATCCTCACTTGTATCATTTATCATTCTAGCGTCTATCTATCTATCACATATCCTGATAAGGCTCTTGACATCTACTCTAGAAATACTCTCTCTTATAAAGTGATGTCACTACCCTTCCACTTATGTTGCATGAACACCTCCTACTATCCTATGTGAGGCACACATTTTCATATTTACATATATATAATAAAATATTATATAGTTTTTCTCTGAGAAATTAGACATCAGAGAAAATTGTCGAGACTTGAGTCGTTTGGAAACTAAACCAAAATAGAAAAATTGAGTGTACCACACACAATAGATAGTCATGTGTCATGTCACCTAGTAAAATGGTGAGAACAAGGTGCAGACTAGTGTATCTACCCAATACATATGAGCTCTATATGGAAAGGGTTTCATACACTTGTCTAAACCCAGTTCTCAAACATCTAGGTTCTAACCTAGAAGCTAGTTCAAACCTAATTCTGATAGAATGACTTACTAAATTTCTAAGGTTTTAAAGTGAAAGGTGAAATTTAGTTTTATGTTTCATGGTGATAAATTGTCAGGTGTAGCTATTGTTCATGCTTTTATACCAACTATAATGTCCTTGGATTCTACCATCTCAAGACTTAGAAGGCCCGAGAGGACAAATCTGAAATTGTTAGACAATCATATTAGAGAGTGATGTAGAAGTATAATACGCATACATGAACATTAAACTATAATTCATAA
Source organism: Alisma plantago-aquatica (assembly GCA_963693085.1). Lineage (NCBI taxonomy): Eukaryota > Viridiplantae > Streptophyta > Magnoliopsida > Alismatales > Alismataceae > Alisma > Alisma plantago-aquatica. Next base: position 542,767,904 of record OY856411.1, read on the forward strand.
TGCATACACCATACATTCTCAACATTCAACATGCATATGTTACAAAATGAATTATTACAACATGAATTAAAATTACATATTGAAAGAAGCTATGAGTCTATGAACATGTATGCTAACTAGGATTTACACAATAGGTACAACTTGTACAACTTCTCACTCCACGTCTTTTATCCCATGATATCTCTGAACCTAAAACATACTTGAAACAACGAATTAACACAATGTGTTGTGTACATGGGTAGAAAGATACATATATTTATGGTTTTCATAGCCCTAAAAAGATTTGTAGAAAGAAAGAAAGATCATAAAAAGCAATTCTTTATTAAGTAAAATACACTGATTTTAGTCATTTTTCTAGATGAATAGTATTACTAAGGTGGACTAGTACCAAAACATATATATTTGGCCCATCCACGTGTACCGAGTACTCTAGGGAACTCCCCGTACACCTTGTGCTCTAGGGAGGTGTACTAGTCAACATTTATCCTTACCTTGTAAGGGTAATAATAAACACATTATTAACTACAAAACATCTACTCATCATTTATATTTTCAAGTGACAAAACACCGAGTACTTATAGTAATACTACATCCAATATTTGCAATATAGAAGAGCATACATAGATATCATGATTCAATCAAGAAAACCATAGTCATATAATTAAATAAACCCACATACCTAAGTTTAGAGAATTCTAATTTTCCTACACCATCTGCATCACTAGTCATCACCTGATTAATAACAATTAATTATCATTAATACAAGATTCAACATTATTATAGTTAATTTAGGTCCAAAATTAGGGTTTAGCCAAACCTACATCCAACTAATCTAGAACATGTTTATGCTATTTTTCTATTGGTCAGGATATCGTACTAAGGGTCTGGTCTAATTTTCATATTTTTCTAATGACTAGTTTATTTTCTAGAATTAAAATAAGGATAAAAGTCTTTAATTAGTCATTAAATAGAAAAAGTATAATATTTTGGCATAATTTCAAGATTAGAGTCCATAAAGTTTCCTTATCATATTAGGGTTCAATTATATTTTTCTCAGATTTAATTTGAATTATTTTCTAATTATTCCATGCAAATGAAGCATTCTCATCTAAATTAAATATCACCATCTATATTGGATATCGACATTAATCATTCTTCAAAATACTTATAAGTATCCAATAAGAGGGAAGGTATTTTTATGAGTCCATATGTATTTTTAGGGATTTTTTTGCCAATGGAGCTATTTTTGGTGTATTTTCTAAGATCTTCTTATATCATGAGGATTTAAACTAATTTCCTTTCATATGGTGAAGTCGGATCTTGTATGTGGATCCACGAGCTCAAAAACCCACAAACCCAATTCCTTTCTGGACTTATCATGTATTCTCTTCCACATGTGATGTCTCTGATTCTCGGTTGATTGTCGCCACAAGAGGACTCCTGATGGTCTTCTACATGTAGGAGTGCCGCTAGGATGGGGAGTACTGATGGGTCAGCGCAAGGGACAAACTGTAATGTTGGATAGAACTCCACACTGGGATAACGAGGAGGAGGAAAAGGTTTCCATTTTCCTTAGTAGATCCTGCGAGATTCACCTCTCCCAATAGACAAGGGTCATCAATGCCCATTAAGGTGGTGAAGGTGTTGGATTCGTTGTGCAGTCAGCTCTTCGACCCTAATCTTCGCCGCACATGAGATTCTAGAAAGGTAGCCCGACTAGTAGCATCTACACTCTTCAATGGGTGTTGGTTCTCAACGTCTAGTGAGATTGCAAGGTAGATCTTACACAAATGATAAGAAACAGACAAGGTTTTAGAGGTCTTGTGCGGTCCTTCTCAATTTATCAAGGATGCCCTTGCCTCGCACAAAGTGGAGAGTCTCGAGATAATCAAGTTCCCTGGAACTGACACCACAATGAAGAAGGGGGGAGAGGGGTAAGGATTCTAGCAAACCAATGACTACTAACAATGTGTTGGGGTGAACTTGGTATCTTCACAATCTCCTCTAGCATCTCCAAAATCATTTCCTGGCCTTCACCTATCCTCCTGAGTACCTATTGCATCTAACATATAGGACTTCATATTTTGTGGATCATTGGTTGGGAATTTCAGCTAGGTGTTGGGACTAGATTCAATGATGTAACTTATAATGAAACTCATGTGGTGAAAAGGGGTGATACTAAACTCTCACGCCCACCATGGATATCACTTGCGAGAGATGATGCAGAAAGGATCTATAGTCTCTCAGTACCGTGGGTCTCAAACGTCAAGTGAAAGGTCAATTGGTTCAGATTGTTTGGTAGTCTCTAGTCTATGAGAAAAATATCCAAGTGAATCTCCCACCTTCATCAGATCAAGACTACACCTCAACCCTCTTTTGTTCCTCCATTTTGGAGGTGAGGGATGACATGGTATCTATTTAGCCTCCTGTATTAGCGGCTAACATAACATGCTTCCACACCAAACACAAAACCAATGGTAGTGTGACATTGTTGTATTACATTGGACATCTGAATTTATTAAAAAAAAATAAGTGGAGCCTTCTCCTTTAATCAAGATATCTTAATATTTTCGGACTTGCATAACCTTAAGTAGGAACCTCATTCATTCCTGAAACTTTATCCATATCATAATGTCCTAAAGTACATTTTATCCACTTTGGAGGCCAAAAATCAAATGTTTCTCCATTGATTCATTCCTCCAATAACATCTCATTGTTGGTAATAATCCATGATTGGATAAACAATTTGGAAATTTGGGGCCATCCATCTACAGAATATATTCATAGTCCTCAATTTCTATATTGGTTATTAAATCCTAAAATTGGGGTTATCACATATAATGTGTTATGAGGATGAATACTCAACTCCAGAGATCAAGTCCCTATTGAGCTAACCCTTAGTCATGAAAACCAGGTAATGGAGGTCTCTATTTAAGTTTAGGCATTTATATGATTTTAACATACATTCTCCCATATGAGGCATTTGTTGACAATATTACTTTTTGTTTGCAATTCTATGCATCTCAAGCGGAAATCCTTTGAAATACCTTTAAAACTTGGTTATTTTTGTTACATCAGGTTTGTAAACCCTCCTTCCATGTAAATTAATATTGTTTATGTGACTAATGGTCATATTTCTTGACTTCATATTAAGCATGTGGTATTAGACTTATATAACTAAACATAGATGCTTATGCATAATTACTCATTTTCTAAAAGGATGTGCTTTTTCATCCGAGGTACTTCATTCCACCCTGAATAAATACAATGGTGTGTGATTTCTCTCAGGGCATCCTATTATGCCCATACCTATTTTAGGCTAATGATTCTTGGTGTCTTGGACCTACTTTAGCTATTTCTAGTCTACTTTATCTACATACATTTATTTTATGTTATGAATTGATTAATAATAAGAAACTTTATGGTACTCTATTATTATTTAATGTCTCATTGTTTTGACATTCATTCTCTTATTAAATCTTATTGAAATGGCCTACTTGCTAATAGCCTCCTCTTGAATGGGAACCCCCCTTTCATTTACTCATTCAACCTAAAATGTCTAAATATTGTATTATTTGTGTTCTAAGTGTTTACTAACACATAATTTGTTTATCACTCTCTAGGTGTTCCTCCCAAACTGTGTAGGAGTAGGTATCTTAAAGGACCATGACCTGAGAAGATCATTGGAGTGTTTTTCTACACACATTTGATCTTAAGAATTTATAAAGCCCCTAACAAGGTTCACTCACAATACCAAAATATGCTCCTACAAGCGCACGGGGTCATGTCATAGTATAGGTGAGAGCCAAGCAAAGGGGTCGATCCACAGGGTGAGAGGGACACTACTGCTAGGTTAGTGTGGCTACGTTCCTAATGCATAGAGTAGGTTTTTTAGGATTTAAAGGTTATTTTGGTTGATTACTCTAATGTTGCAAGAAATTAAAGGAAAGAAGGAAACTAGCTTATAAAAAACCCTAAATTATCCTAGACAAGTTACTAGACTAAGAAGTAAGGCAAGACAATTAACTAAACAAGTGAAAGAGACTACACTACACTAGAAATTAAGGATCTAGAATAATTAATGACCTAGATTACAACTAACTAGAAAGATCAAAACTATCAAGCTCAAAAGATCACTAGCTACTCAAGAAAAACCTAACTAGAAAAAACTAGGCAATTAATTAAGAGGCAATTAAGAGCAAGCAACTACTTAGCATGAACAAGCTAAATTAACAAGATGGGTTTTATCTATGATATAGGTCGGTGGGTTGTTTGTGAATGACACTAAGATTCCAATTGGGGTAAAGATCGAACAAGCAAGCTTAATCATTCATTCTAGATTACTTAAACCAAACAACTAGTCAAATGCAAGAAATCACCCTACACTATTAGTTATCCTAAGGTATAGGTGGGATTTCACTAGTAATTGACTAATCTAGGTTTGTAGCATAGGGTTTCTTAGTGTAATTGGGAGCCAAAGGTAGAATTGGGGAGTAGAGGTGAGGGTGTTTCACCCACATTACTTACCACCTAGCTTTTAGCAAACTCTAAGGCAATTGCATTAATCAACTCTATACTAGCTACTCAGATCCCACACCTAGGAGTAGGAGAAGGACTATATGGATGGGTGCTAGCTAGGGATCCACTAATTGGACCTACGAGCAAATCCAAAGATAGCCCAACATGCTATCTTCTCCTAGACTTAGGTGTCTTCAAGCACACAAATACAAGAAATTCATGTTTTTAGATACAAACACAAGTAGAGACATGAGAAATGAGATATAAATAGCAAGAAATCATCATAGAATAAAATCATAGAGTTTAAAAATTATCTTCCCCTAACATGGCATCAAAGTATCATTTTTTCCCCAAACAGCCCACCACAAGGGGCTTAGCTACTCATAACTAAACAAAAGAGCAAAGAAAAGAGAAAAATGAGGTAGAAATCCATGGAGCTTGGGGAAGACCATCCTCCTTCACGTCCTAGCAGTTGTAGAACATGGAACCTCCTCCAAGAAGGATGCATGGATGGCATAAGTAGGTAGGGGATTATGGTGAAAACCCTTAGAAACTAAGGTTTTAAGGTGGAAATGGAAGGAGGGAGGTAGGAGATGGTCTTGAATGCAAGGAAGAGAGCCATGAATGCTTGAAAGTTGCTAAGGAGTGGGTCTAAGGAAGCTAACCTCATGTCATGGATGCCACCTATCTATATATAGGTGGTGGGGAAGCACTAGGTTAAGTGGGGGTTGAAGTGGAAATGCAGTAGAAAAGTTGGGTAGGATTAGGTGGTCACCACGGTCGTGGTGAGGTGTCATGACTGTGGTGGTGGTTGGGTGTCACAGTCGTGGGAGTGGGAATGGTCGAGGTGAAGATATGTAGTGTGGTGGAGGAAAATGTGCTTGAGTGTCCATGGCCATGATGGGTGCCACAGTCATGTTGGGTAGAGGGTACCACAACCGTGATGGGTGCCACAGTCGTGTTGGAGGAAGGTGTTGATCCTTGTACTCATCTTGTCTTCAACTTGCCACGGTCGTGGTGTTCACTACGGGTGAGGTGGCCTTTATGGGACAAGGTTGTGATGTTTCCCATGACTGTGGTCATTCATGTGTGTTTTGCACTAAGTCGTTGTTGGTTTCTGGACCATTTGAGATTAATTCACCACGGTCATGGCATGGGGAACGGGCGAGTTGCAGCTCATCGGTCATGGTTGTGATTCTGGCCACGGTCATGATGTATTCAATGGCCATGGTTGTTTTGCTAACCACGGTCATGGGATTTTGTGTACAAACTTACTAAAGTTTTTGCGACTTTGGAGATTGATTCACCACGTCCGTGGTGATGTAGCACGGTCGAGGTGATGGTTCCATCATCTGATCTTAACTCTAACTTCTTCAATTAGCCTCCTTTTGCCTTGGATTGATCCTTGTGCATCCAAGGATTTCTCATGGGAGATTTAGGCTTGATTCTAAAGTGCAAAAATTTGAGGATGTTCTCCTTCTCCCTCCTATACATTCAATGTATGCATAATTACCTTGAAAAGAACACAAAAGGATCTATAATTTCATTTGACATGGAAGTTCACATTGGGGAAAATAACTTGCAATCGAACATGTTTAGATGTGATTATAATGCAAAAGGACTCAAGATGAATCTCTAAACTAGGGTTGCATCACCACCCCAAACTTAAAACATACTTGTCCTCAAGTACGCTCCAACTCAATCTCTCTTGTCATTTCTTTTAATCAAACAATAATGATAAATGCATTACAAAACATTTTTATTGACTAGATGATCTCAAAAGTGACTAAGTGCATGTGTTCCAATTCTCTCCTCTCCACTTTCCCAATTCAATCATTAAAAGAGCAATGAGCATACAAAATTCAAATGTAGAGGATAGAACACACAAGCTTTCCCTATGTCCTTCATGTAATTTTGGGTAGACCGTTTCATGATGGCGTTAATCAACGATGACTAGGAGTGATGTTTCACTTTCATGCATTCAATCTTATGCTTCAAACCACACCAAGTAACCCATGTGGCTATAGAAAAAGGTAAAGTGAGCTAGGTTTGATGGTTCCTAGCTCAATGGGAATGAAAATGGAAGAAAGGATTGTGGTAAGAGATTGGAGTGTGTTAACATTCATCTTTTATTTAGATGCTCTTAAACATGATCATCTTTCGTTATATTTTTTCTTTTTCTTTTCTTCTTTTCTTCTTTTCTTTTTCCTTTATTTTTCCCTTGGTGTAGAGGGCATATAGTGGAGGGAGTGAAGAGAGGAGATGTAGATATGGCCACCCCAAACTTTTGGAGGTGACCAAGGATAAATATGTGCACTTAGGCATCCTTTCATGAGGCAGAGGAGTATGAAGATGATGAAAGAAGAGTCAGGTCAAAGAGGGGTCATTACTGTGCTTCTCAACATAAAATCTCCTGCATGAAAACTAATCCAACACTTCATCGAATGATATCACACCACATGAATGAACATCATGAGATTCACATTTTTATCATGTGATTCCATAGGATCTAAATGTTGATAGCTTGCTCAATTCACAATTCAACCAAAACATTCAAAAACTTGAGAGAGGTGACACACATGTAAAAAGTAAAGAATCAAGACCATTTAGTAATAAAGTCTAAGAATATGGCATGCATTTGTCAAAGATCAACAACTTTTAGTTCAAAAAAGTTGGAGTTTCAAGTTGAAACAAGCTTTTGGACAAGGAATTCCAAATTTGGGTAAAATTGGCTAAAATAGTTCCAGTTTGCATTTTAATCACATCTAAACCTACTTTAGGGAAAATATTACATAAAGTAAGTAAATCCTAGCTAAAACACACAAAATTTACCAAAATCTGCATGAAAATGCAATGCATGCCATGGAAAAGCAAAAAGAGCAAAAAAAATTGAAAAATTATGCAAAAATGCATGAAAAAGAAGTACAAGTATGAATGAATGCAACAACAATCACACAAGGTATTGATGGACAAGTATGAAAGTTAGTCAACTATTTAATCATCTTGCAAAAATGTAAAGCGAGGGCTATTAGAGGAAAAATGAGGCAAAATAAGGGCTTACCCCCTACCACCCCAAACTTTTAAATCATGTTGTCCTCATCATGAAATAGAAGTTTAAAATAGTAGGGTAAATGATATGGAGTCATGGGAGACCACTAACAAGTGAGGGGAGATATCGACATAGAATTAGGTGATCAGGGCACGCCACCACGGCCGTGCTGAGAAACACGGCCGTTCTGGCTTGCAAGAAACACGGCCGTGCTACGGAGCATGGCCGTTCCTGACTTCTTCCTATATCTTCTTCAATGTCTTGCAATCTTCTTTTTAAGTTTGATCCTCCCTTTGGCTAGTTCCTTCATGCCTCATCTTTTTTCCATTATACCAGCTCTAACTTGATTCACAAACAAGAAAAACTATCAAGTATGGTGTGTGTATTTTTAGAAAAACTAAGGTGTAATAAAAACATAGAGGTTTTGATAATCTCAAACCATGTGGGTTGCCACCCACTAGTGCTAAATTAATAGCCTTCATCCAGCCTTGTTGTTCATCCATCAATCACCATTGTCCAAAAGCAGAATGTTTCCATCCTCATTAGAGGAAATCCTCTCAAATGCCTTCATTGTTTGATCTTTCTCCCAAGGGTCATGTCAGCTTCTCAAGTTTTTTTCATTATTTTCATCTCCTTCGGGGTCATCATCATAGATCTCAAAGTAAGAATCCTCATCAATGAAACTTTTCAGCTCATTCAATATGATCCTTTTAGGCAGCTTCCCTCTTATCTTCTGAATCAACCTTGAAACCTTTAGAGTTTTCATGCTATAGTTTTGGTTTCCGTTGAGGAATGGGTCTTCATAGGCTTTAAATAAAGGGGTTTCAATCACACTGGACACATGAGAACCTTGAAATATCACATTGGGATGTCTTGAATCCGTGATTGGGGCACTTGGTGGCATAAACTCAAAGGAAGGTAGGACATTTTCTATCATTGCTTCAAAAGGATTTGGAACAATAGATTTTCTAGTTCCCTTGGAACTCTCAATATATAAGGTGGTTTAGAAAAATCTCTAGTGCACTTGACACTCTCATCAGGACTTTCTGTCAAGGGTTCTCCATCTTGATCTTTATCAAACTGCCTACCTCACATGTCGAGCTTCTCAACAACCCTGTCACACCTCAAGACTGAAATCATGTCCACCTTCTCATGGGGAGGAGGGGGAGGATGTGATAGTTTTGATAGTGGTGGTGGTTTTTGGTGTGGTGGGTTAGGATTGTGAAGGATATAGGATGGTTGTTGTGGATTTTGTTGGTATGGGGGTGGTACTTGTGGTGGTGGTTGTGAGGTGTGTTGGAAGTTGTATGAAGGTTGAGGATGTGGTGGAGCATAATGGTGTAGGGGATCCTAATATTTTGGTGGAGCATAGATTCCTTGAGAAGCTCCCATATAACCATTTGCATTTTTTGGGTTGGCCATGGTTTGGGAAAGGAGTCTTCCCACAAAGGGCAAGTGAAAGGCAAATTGGATCCAACCTTTGCTCAAGTCGATCAATGGTTTGTCCATGAAAGGAGACCTCTCTCTTCATTTCATCAAGGCTTCTTAGTCGTGTAAGAACTTCTTCTTCAAACATGGAGTTGTCTCTTGGATCTTGGTCTCGTTGTTGCTCCCATGAATGGTCTGGATGATTTCTCCATTCTAAAGTGTAAGATCTTGACATGGAGCCTTGATTGATCTGGATACCATAGGATTGTAGAACTTGCACATCTTCACAAAGAGCCTCAATGGTGTTAGTGGAGTGATTAGAATAACCTCCCACATGAATCTTCATGAGATTTACCATTTCTTCCAATATCATCATCATGTAGTTTGGTTGAGGGAGTAGAGGGGTTTGTGCATCTCAGTCCACCATCTTGACTCCAAAGGGTTGCTCCTCACATGCACATGGAACAACCAAACAAAAAAGGACAAGTTAGAAAACCAAGATGTGAAAGTAACACAAAGAATAAAGAATAGTAATGGTGAGGGCAGTAGGAAAAGAAAAGATACACTAACTATCTAGGACAAGGGCCTCTAATCCCTGAAAACAACGTCAGAATACTTGGTGCAATAGTCCATGCAAGTGTGATCTTTCAAATTTATAAAGCCCCAAACAAGGTTCACTCACAATACCAAAATATGATCCCACAAGCGTACGAGGTTATGTCGTAGTATAGGTGAGAGGCAAGTAAAGGGGTTGATCCACAGGGAGAGAGGGGGCACTAGAGTTAGGTTAGTGTGGCTATGTTCTTAAAGTGGAGAGTAGGGTTTTTAGGGTTTAAAGATGATTTTGGTTGATTACTCTAATGTTGCAAGAAATTAAAGGCAATAATGAAACTAGATTATCAAAAATCCTAAATTGTCCTAAACAAGTTAGACTAAGAAGTAAGGTAAGACAATTAACTAAATAAGAGAAAGAGACTACACTACACTAGAAATTAAGGATCTAGAGTAATTAATGACCTAGATTACAGCTAACTAGCAAGATTAAAACTATCAAGCTGAAAAGATCACTAGCTACTCAAGCAAAACCTAACTAACAAGAATTAGGGAATTAATTAAGAGGTAATTAAGAGAAAGCAACTACTTAGCATGAACAAGCTAAATTAACAATATGGGTTTTAGCAATGTTATAGGTTGGTGGGATGTTTGAGAATGGCACTAATATTCCAATTGGGGGAAAGATAGAACAAGTAAGCTTAATCATTCATTCTAGATTACTTAAACCAAACAACTAGTCAAATGTAAGAAATCACCCTACACTATTAGTTAGCCTAAGTTGTAGGTGGGATTTCACTAGGAGTTGACTAATATAGGTTTCTAGCATAGGGTTGCTTAGTGTAATTGGGAAACAAAGGTAGAATTGGTGAGTAGAGGTGAGGGTGTTTCACCCCACATTACTCACCACCTAGATTTTAGCAAACTCCTAGGAAATTGGATCAATCAACCCTATACAAGCTACTTAGATCCCACACCTAGGAGTAGGAGAAGGACTATATGTAGGGGGGATGGGGTGCTAGCTAGCAATCCACTAATTGGACCTAGGAGCAAATCCTAAGACAACCCAACATGTTATCTTCTCCTAGACTTAGGTGTTTTCAAGCACACAAACACAAGTAATTCATATTTCTAGATACAAACACAAGTAGAGACATGGGAAATGAGATATAAATAGCAAGCAATCATCATAGAATAAAATCTTAGTTTACAAATTATCTTCCCCTAACATGGCATCAAAGTATCATTTTTTCCCCAAACATCCCACCACAAGGGGCTTAGCTACTCATAACTAAACAAAAGAAAAGAGAAGAAAGATGTAGAAATACATGGAGGTCGTGCAAGACCCTCCTCCTTCACCTCCTAGCAGTTGTAGAACGTGACACCTCCTCCAAGATGGATGAATGGCATGCGAAGGTAGGGGATTATGGTGAAAAACCTTAGAAAACTTAAGTTTTGGGTGAAAATGGGAGGAGTAAGGTAGGTGATGGTCTTAAATGCAACGAAGAGAGCAATCATTGCTAGAGAGTGGCTAAGGAGTGGATCTAAGGAAGCTAACCTCATGTTGTGGCCACCACCTATGTAATATAGGTGGTGGGGAAGCACTAGGTTAAATGGGGGTAGAAGTGGAAATGAAATAGAAAAGTTTGGTACAATTAGGTGGTTACCACTATCGTGGTGGTGGTTGGGTGTCATGGTCTTGGGAGTGGGAATGGCTGAGGTGGAGATATGTAGTGAGGTGGAGGGAAATGTGCTTGAGTGGCCATAGTAATGGTGGGTGCCATGACCGTGTTGGGTAGAGAGTATCACAGCTGTGTTGGTGGAAGGAACTAATCCTTGTGCTCATCTTGTCTTCAACTTGCCACAGTCATGGCGTTCAATGCGAGCGAGGTGGCCTTCATGGGCCACGATCGTGCTGCTGGCCATGACCGTTGACCGTTGTCATTCATGTGTATTTTGTGTTGAGTCATTATTGGTTTTTGGACCATTTGAGATTAATTCGCAATGGTCATGTCATGGGCTATGAGCGAGTTGTAGCTCATCGGCCACGGTCGTGATTCTGGCCATGGCCATGATGTCTTTAGTGCCCATTGTTGTTTTGTTGACCATGGTCGTGGGCATTTGTATACAAATTGGTTAAAGTTTTTGTGACTTTTGATATCGATTCACCACAACCTTGGTGATGTAGCACGGCCGAGGTGATGGTTTATTCAGATGATCTTGACTCTAACTTCTTCAATTGGCCTACTTTTGGCTTGGATTGATCCTTGTACATCCAAGGATTGCTCAAGGGAGATTTAGACTTGATCCTAGAGTGTGAAAATTAGAGGATGTTCTCCTTCTCCCTCCTATGCATTCAATGTATGCATAACTACCCTGAAAAACACACAAAATGATCTCTAAGTGCATTTGACACAACTTGATGGGAATCTTCTTGAGAATGTGTACATGACACAACCTAAGGGTTTTATAAATCCAAAGGAAGTCAACAAAGTATGTAAGCTACAAAGGTTAATCTATGGATTGAAGAAATCATCTCGGATCTGGAATCTTTGATTTGACAAAACGTTCAAAGAGTTTAGCTTTAGTCAAAATGAAGATGAACCATGTGTTTACAAGAAGGTTGGTGGGTGCATGATTGTATTCCTTATATTGTATTTAGATGACATATTATTGATAAAGAATGACATATGTAACTTACAAAAGGTAAAAGTTTGGATGGGAAATACATTCTCTATCAAGGACATAGGCAAATAATTCTATATCTTAGGAATCAGATTTATAGAGATAGAACTAGAAGGCTTCTTAGCCTAAGTCAGAGCACATACATTGACAAAGTGTTGAGAAGGTTCAGCATGGAGAAGTCGAAGAGAGGAAATTTACCCATGTCTCATGTCCTACTTATTGTGAAGAATGGGAATGCTTGAGTAAGATTTTATATGCATATGCAATTGGATCTATCATGTAAGCAATGTTATGCTATTACATGATGTCTCATTTTCCCTAAGAATGATGAGCAAATATTAGTCAGATTCCATTGAAGGTCATTGGACTGCTATGAAGAATATGCTTAATTATTTAATAAGAACTAAGGGTCAATTTTTTGTATACAGTGACGAGGAAGAGTTAGTGGTAAAAGGTTACACCGATGCAATCCTCCAAACTGACAAAGATGACTTTAGATCGCAATCCGGATTTGTGTATTGCCTAAACAATAGAGTTGTCATCTAGAAGAGTTCCAAGCAAGAAACAATTATTGGTTCTAGAATAGAGGCAAAGTACATTACTACCTCCAATAAAGTAAAGGAAGTTGTTTGGATCAAGAATTTTGTAATGAACTTGGGGTGGTTCCCATCATTAGCTATGGAATAGAATTGTATTGTGACAACAATGGAGCTTCTGCACAAACTAAGGAACCAAGATTGCATCAGTGTTCCAAAGACATCAAATGGTGGTTACATCTCATATGAGATATTGTAAAACAAGTAGATGTGAATATTTTCAAAGTTCCAACTAAAAGCAATATTGTGGACCCCCTGACAAAAGCACTTTTGTAGTAGAAGCAAGAAGCTCATGCAAGATCACTTGGAATTAAATTAATGGGTGATTGTCTCTAAGTGCAAGTGGGAGTCTGTTGGTATGTATTCCTAAAGAGATAGTCATATTATGATCGTAATGAGGAATTATTGAATTGATATTATTAATGATAAAGGAAACTTTCATCTATGTGTTTGTTCAATTATGAGATTATGGTATAACATGATAGATGTCTAAAAGATGTTATTACTCGATGGCATATGTCTTTAGATTGAGGAAATGAACAATGACATGATATGTATGATAAGAGTATATACTTCTTATTACATCCCTAGTCAAATATTATTGTGTAAACAATATAGACAACGATAATACATAAGACTAGAATGTGTGTTGACTGGTGATAGAATCTCATTTTTTGTGATATATGGTATCAATCCAAACACATAGGTTCTTGTTACATAATAGTGTATAGGACAAACCCACCTTGAGGGTGATGCATGGAAACCATTGAATGGTAGTCAGAATTATATCTCATAGTGATAGTATTAATTGTAGTTCTTAGACCTAAAGTCACTACACTCATCACATGTCATTTGATGTATGTTGACACCATCTAACGTGATCTTGAATAAGGGTTACCATACAAATAATGTTAGGGTATGTTGTGACACATGGAGATTGACTATGAGTGATGTAGATGGGATTTATCCCTCTTGCCAAATTTGATGACATTGCCACTTGATAAGCGAGAGTGAGAAATGTATGGCCATACTCATGTGAATCAGTGTGTGATATGTGAGCTGACAAGCATCTCAGACAGACTACTCTAGTTCAAGGAACATCGGTTGAATGGTAAGAGGAGGGTGGTTCCATGCCTTAATTTCAATCTAGATATTAGTGACAAAGGAACTATACAGTTGTGATATCATTGATCACAAATGTAGGTTGAAGTTGTTCCCCAACTTTCCAATTACTTGGGTAGCAATGATGTGTTTCTAGATAGATGCTCATTGTTTGTGATGTCATTATGTACTTATGGACATTCACTGCCATCGTAATTTGGTACTTATAGGGTCACACGCATAAGATGCACCTGGAATATGAGTTTCATCATGAATAAGGTTTAACTTGGTTACTAAGTGTTTAGGTAACCAACTTAAATAATATTGGTTGATAGTTGGCCGATTTGAGTGTCCAGTCAACCAATTGGGAATGTGAGTCAACCGACTGCAGTGTCCAATCAACCAACTGAGAAGTCAAGTCGACCGAATGGATGATAAGTAAGACTGGATCAAGGATTGATATTGACGTCATGTCATGCATTAACCATCACATTGAAAGTCAATATGTTTGAGAATAAGAAATATAGCCAATTGACTGACTAAAGTGTCCAGTCGACTGATTGGCATGCCAGTTGACTGATTTGGAGCCCAATTGACCGACTGGTAATTTACAACAACCGAAAATTCATGAAATCCTTCTCCTTGTGTCCCTAAGTTTGTAAAAACCCCGATCCATTGACTTTTATAGAAGAAGGGTGTCCAAGGCTCTCAGGACAAGTCTCCTAATCGCAATTTTGTGGTAACGTGAGATCCATATGTATCTTACCTGTAAATGGGAGAGATAGACAAAGGTGAGAAAGTCCACACTAGCACATTGACAACACGAGGAACAACTCCTCCCTGTTAGTTCTAGAAGAATAATAGGAGTTCTCAGTGGTCCATGTGGACTACATAGAGGTTTAGAGATTGTTTCCACCATGATAGGAGGATATCGTCAACCACCACTTGTGGTGCTACACTAGGATCCCACCGCTAACAACTATCCTGGTGCTACTTGAGGAAGAAGCTTGTCACTGTAAGGATTGTCACTGGACTTGCTCCAGGACAAGGTATATGCATTGCAACCTTTATTCTTCTCCATAGCTATTAATGTGATCCATTTTTTATGGGGAATATGGCAAGAAATTTTTGTTTCCACTGCCATATCTATCACCATATTTCCCTACAATCCTCCTCTAATAGAATGATGTAAATGCATGTAATCATGATAACTTTAATATATGTTTATTCGTGATCATTTCATTAATGTAAACGTGATATACATACATACATATATATATATATATATATATATATATATATATATATGTGTGTGTGTGTGTGTGTGTGTGTGTGTGTGTTTGTGTGTGTGTGTGTGTGTGTTATATGGTATGGACCGCATCAAGACCACTACTATCATGGGTTAAGTTCCTTGAGATGACCATGAGAAGAAGACTCCCTACAACAAATAGGGTTTCCTTGGAAAAGAATAAGAGGGTCATGGAAGGTGAATCCTCTAAGAAGAGAAAAATTAAGAGGTGGGAGTAGGCCTCTCCAAAGGAGATTCTAAACCATATGAATTTCCAAACTTCTTTGTTGGAACAAACCCTAAGGATGGTCACAACCCCTAGGATAGTCCTGATCTTGAGGATAGCCCCACCACCTCCAATGGCCCTAATCTTGTAGCTGAGAACAAGTTCGTCAAGACACTTGAGATAGTATGGCTAGAGTATCACAAGATGGTGATACATGCTACCAGTATCCTAGACCTTAGGGACATAGATAGAGATGAGAATGGTGCACCACATCTTGTCCTCCCTCAATATGGAGCCACCATCCTTGACTTCTTTTTTTAGCAATGTCAGAGGGTTTTTATTCATCTTGCCCCTCTCGTGCAAGCTAAAACATTGTTGACATTACAATTCAAATCATTGTTAATAGAATTAAACTTGGTAGTACTACTACCATTACATGATTCTTGGTTTATTAAATGAACTAATTCATTAGGTGGCAGTCTATAGACATAGACTCCTCCTTGTGTTTTTTGGTGTGTTTTGGATAGCATATCCGTTGCCATATTCCCCTCTCTCGGGATGTACCAACTGGACAAAGTTGGTTGCCATCTATATTTGACCTTGGATAACCACTTAGACAACTTAGGGTAGCCTCCTCCATCTCCTTCAATTGCCTCTTTAGCTAGTTTAGAGTCGGTTTCGAAGATTACTGTTCCACAGTTCTGGGACTGACCAACTTCAATAGCTAACTCGATGGCTTGTATTTCAGCTTCAAGAACGCAATTCGCCTTCACCATTTTATCCCATCCACCTATCCATTTCCCTTTGTGATATCTATAGATAACAACGATCATGGATAGTTTGTATTTACTGTTGAAGGTGGCATCTAAATTCATCTTCAAATAGCTCGGCCCTGGTTTCTCCCATTTCGTGTCTGTCCGCTTACCATTAACCTTGACGCTTTCGTCTTTTTCCCATGTTGTGGCATTGATAGTCCATTCTTTGTTGATGAGGAATCTCAAGTAAGTGTGAGGCTGATGAATTCCTTCAAACACCTGCAAGTTTCTACAATGCCAGATTTTCCAACAGCCAATCATGAATTTGGCATTATCTTCTTTTTTATGAGACAAGTTTTCACTTAACCACTCCCAAGTATCCCCAGGCCTGAAGAATCTATCCCATGTACATCTGTCAAGGAGAGCCTTCCATGTCTCTTAGGCCCTCAGGCAATCTCTAAGGGCATGCATGGACATTCCTTGAGTGCACCACAAATTGGACATGATCCATCCGCAATCAGTTGGCATGCAACTCTTCTGCTATTGGTTAAGATGGCGTTATGACCCACAAGCCATAAAAAATACCTCACCTTCATAGCTACTTTGGCCTTCCAAATAATATCCCATTTTTCTACGACTTGTATTTCCTTCTCTTGCCTCAAGATATCATAGGCACTTATGGAGGTAAAATTGCTTGTTTCCGTATGCTTCCAAGCAAGCACGTCCCCATTCTCCTCAGTACATAGGACTTCCATTTTCAAAATTTTCTAAGTGATGTCGTGAGGTAACCAATCATTCAAAAAGTTGGAGTCTCAGTTATTGGACAAGTTCATGAGGCTCACCACCTTTAAATCGTGTAGATCTTATGGGATGGGTCTAATAGTATATTCCACAAGTGTTCTTTCCGTGAACCACCAGTTATCCGTCCAGGCGTTGATTCTATGGCCACTGATAGGGATGAAAAAGGAATTTTCTTCTATAAATTGTATGCAGTGTAAAACCACCCATCCTAGTCTGGACACTCCCGTATTATTGCTCTCTTTATACTTCGCATACTTGGTTAGTAGGTTGTTATTCCAGTTAGAGTTTCTACCTACAACAATTTCCCAAGTGTGTTTAGCAATAAGAGATGCGTTGAGATCTCACATAGTTTTTAAGTCCAAGCCACCATGTTCCTTTCTACACGTCATCTTGTTCCAGGCCACCAGAGACAACAGATGATTTTTGTGATTTCCTCCCCAAATGAAGGCCCTTATACTATTGTCGATTCGATCACACACCTTCATGGTAATAACAACAGTTTGCATTACGTAACTAGGGATGGGAGTTAGAGTTGCCTTGGCAAGACAAACCCTTCCCGCCAGACTGAGGCTTCTAGCGGACCACATGTTAATAGCTGATGTCACTCTGTCAATAGTGTTATTGTAAGTGTCCATTCTGACTTTTCCATGAATGAGGGGAACTCGTAGGTATTTACCTAGGTTTTCTATCACAATAAAGCCACTGATCCTTCCTATACGCTTTCGAATTCTATTTGGAACGCTCTTTGAGAAATAAAAAGATGACTTATTTACTGAGATGGCCTATCCCGAGACCTTGCCAAATCTCTCAAAACATTTGAGAATGGTTTTGATTTCTTTTACCTCTGCCTTTCCAAACAAAAGCATATCATCCGCAAAGCATAGGTGAGAGATGCTCAGACCATTACTTTATAGATTGAACGGATGCCATTTCTTTTCTGGAACCAGACTTTCAATTGATTGGCACAGTCTTTCCAAACAAAGGATAAAGAGATAGGGGGAGAGGGGGTCATCCTGCCTCCGACCCCTCGTGGCTTTAAACGATCATGTAGCTTTACCATTCCATAGAATAGAGGATTCCCCTCCAAAGATAGAGTTTAGAATGTAGTTTCTGATATTGTAAGGGATGTTCACCTTCTCAAGCATGTCTAGGATAAACGGCCAGGTCATCTTGTCATATGCTTTTGAGAGGTCAATCTTTATTGCCGTCATCTTCTTTGATGATTTCCTCCTCATAATATGTAGGATTTCCTGGGCTACAATGATATTATCAGATATTCTTCTACCCAGAACAAACACACTCTATGTCAGGGAGACCCATTTGGACAAATAGCCCTTAATTCCCTCCACAATTATTTTGGATGTGAGTTTCAGGTTGATGTTATTTAGAGATATAGGATGATAGTGTTCACACATCTCCGGCTTGGACTTCGTGGGGATGAGAACCATACTAACATCACACAGTCTTTTATCAAGAGGGCCTCCCTGCATAGCATTGTTAATTGTAGACATAAGTGAAATTTTAACTGCATGCCAATTTTTTAAAATGAAGCTTCCATCCACTCCATCCGGGCCAGGGGCCATTTGAATATTGGTGTTTGTGAGGATTTTGTGGATCTCATTCATCGTAGGTGCCATCCCTATAGTTTGTTGTGTCAAGTCCTCCATGTTGCTAAAGACTCTCACGAACTTCTTGATCTCATCTTCATTCTACAGTACTGATTCAGTGAATAAATTCTTGAAGTGCTCAAATACTAACTTTCTCACTACCTCAGTTTCTGTTATCAGTTACCATTCGCGTCCTTTAGGGTTGTGATTGTATTTTGTCTGTGTCACTTCTTGACATAGGCATTATAAAATTTGGTGTTCTAGTCACCTACAGTGAGCCAGTTAATGTGACTCCTTTGCTTAAGATCATCCTCTTCACTTTTAAGATTTCATTATATTGAGTTTCCATGCTAGCTATCATGTTCACCATAGTATCATCATAATTATCAACAAGGATCTACTACAGCATATCAAGGTTTTTATGAATTCTTTTCTTCTTCCGTGTAATCTATTTGTAATGATTAGAAGCCCATTTGTTGATAGCACCCTTTGCGAGCTTGAGTCCATAATGGAAGTCCAGTTCCTGTGTCCAGAAATGTATAATAAGGTTCCGAATATATGTGGCTTTGGACCACGATTCTTTTATAAAGAACCTCAATGGGTTCTGGGACCTCAAGGAATTCCTTATGAAGGTAGGGTTGTGGTCAGAGAAGGCTCTAGGAAGGTGTTCCACCACAAAGTGAGGGTAGGCATGAATGAATTTTGTATTCAACACCACCCTATACATCCATCCGTTCATGTAGTGTGTAATGTATATAAGTGAATTTGGGTCCACTGAAACCAAGGTCAGATAAGCCAGCTTCTAAGATAGTACTGTTAAATAAGGAAGCCTCATTAAAATTGTAGTGTTTTCCTCCTGACTTCTCTTCTGGAATTAAAGTGGTATTGAAATCGCCTACAACTGCCCATGACAGCTTGAAGGATTTGCTCATCTCAATAAGGTTCATCCATAGCAGTTTCCACACATTAATGTGAGGATTAGCGTAAACAAAGGTGATAAGGACAACATTGTTCACTCGACATGTGATGAATTGACGGTGGCAGTTTATTATCTAGACATCGCATTAGACCTCTTGCAAGCAAATCCATATGCCGCCCGAGAAGCCCCGAGCTTCACACCTAAAGGATTTGTTGAAACTGAGCCCTTTTATGGTTTTGACTGCATCCTCTCCACTGATTCTAGGTTCTAAAATGCCCACTAATTTGGGTTTCTTCTAGGAGATTATATCTTTGAGGACACAACAAGTATCATCATTATTGATTCCTCTCATGCTCCAGCAGATCGTATCTATCATTAAATAGAAAAGAAGAGAACAAATTGTGGTCCTACAACAGATACTCTATGCTGCCATGGCATTTTCCATATCTTTATCTTCATTAGCAACATCATCCCCTTCGAGCTCCTGGTGTAAATGTGGGCTCTTCCGCCTTTTCTAGTAAGGAGGTTTGGGTCTGTTCGTCTTCATCTTCAGCCCCGACCCTTTTAATTTTCTTCTTGGGGGTAATTGAGTCGGGATCACATTGGGGTCGAGGTCAGTAAAAGGATATGGGTCCTCCATTATAGTTTCTTCTTTATTTTTTCTATTTACATCTTCATCACCTATTGTTTCAGTAATATCTTTCATTCATGCTTCATCATTATCATCCGTATTTGCTTCCTTAGAGCTATCCGCCTCCCCGATTACTTCATTAGAGACTTTAGTATCGTCCACATTAATCACCTCATCGACCTCGGGATTCACAACAACATGGTCTTTGTTCTCCTTTGTTTTGGTGTCCCTTGCTTTATTAATGTCCTTCAGGAATTCTCTCTTATCATCCGCTGTTACCATTTTCTTCTTTTTCCATGTCTTTGCTAGTTTATTCGTATTTGCATTAGTGTCCTTTTTAACTGTAGTATCTTCATCCTCTTCGTTTTCAGTCATATCCACAAGTTTAGCGAACTTATTTTGACCATTGGGTCCACTGCTAGTCTCTACAGTGTGCTATTTTTTCCTCATTCCCTGTACAGTTGTCTTTCTACATTGTGTCTTCCATTTAGAGCCATTATTCTCTCTTTGGGTATCAACATTATTTCCTTGTTCCTTGTTGTGGTGATCCTAGTCCTCTTTGTGACTAGTTGCTGTCATATTAGATGTGCATTTACCAACTAGATGTCTTAGCTTTCACAGGAATCACAGGAGTTATGGAACACTTCATATTCGATCTGATAGATCTCATTATTGATGCATATAGTATTGATAAGTGGTTTTGAGGTATCAATTTCAATTGTGATCCTAGCAAACTTGTTTCTAGATCTGGCCATAGTACGAGCATCTACTTTGATGAGGCTGCCTAAGGCCAGACCTATGTAATCGAACATGGTGGACACATAAAGATGAAGTGGTAAATCCAATATCCTTACCCAAGTGACAAGAAATCTCAGTAGATCCACTATTGGTCTAAACGTGGGGTCCCATTTCCAGATGGCTAAACATTTTCCAAAGAGCTTCCATGGGCCTCCAAACAATGCAGTATCATAATCACGCCTGCATGATAATTGCACTACATAGTTTCCCTAAATCAACTTCGCAGACATTGTATCTTCCTACAGGGTTCCACAAAGTTTTTAGACGATCTCACATAGTCATGTAGCCCACATTCGGGCCTATAAGTCTAGCAACCACCGTGTATTTCCACGATCTTGCTAGGTCCTCCTCGGCGTCTGGGTTTATTTCCAATATTGGGTATCCATCTGCTACCTTCAGAGTGACACTACTACATTTTTAGCATGTAACGTCGCTGCCCATAGCGTCATTTTTACTAAAATAACCTACATAATAGACTATTGCATCAGCTTTATAAAAAAACCAAACTTACAGGTTTCTCGTGGCAAAAATTCGTGCGAATTTGGCTTCGTGCCTCAATCTATAGTGATGGTTTTTCCAAATAACTGATGCTTTAGGGTCAACAAAAAAATGCAGGCACCGCTTTGGAACTCTAGCGTCGGTTTTTTCAAATAACCGACCCTATAGACCCTAACCTCTAGGGTCGGTTTTTTCAAATAACCGACCTTAGAGATGGTCTCAAAAATTCCGGGCACCACTTAGTCTGTAGGGTCGGTTTTTTCAAATAACTGACTCTATAGACCCTGACCTCTAGGGTCGATTTTTTGAAATAACCGACCTTAGAGATGGTCTTAAAAAATTCGGGCACCACTTAGTCTCTGTAGCGTCGGTTTTTTGAGATAACCGACCCTAGAGGTCGGGCTGATATTAGATCAAAGCCGAGCCGTGTTTCATTGTGTTTCATTACATTTTGTTCATCTCCCCATTCCTACTCCCGCTCCCGAAGAGAAGCAAATCGCCGCTGCTTCCAAGGTCACCATCCCAACCATCTCCATACCCAAAGAGAGGCAAATTGGCACCCCTTCTTGGATGACGATGCCCAACCACCGTTTTCTTCTTTGGATGGTGCCGACACCTCCAGATCGACCACCATCTCCGACGCCATGCACTTTGGAGACAACGCCCATCCTCTTTCTTCCTTGAATGGTGACGACGTCTATGGCGTTGCAAGGGTCGCGCACCTTCTTTCTCCAGTTCTTCTCCCGCATAAGATCCCCCACCTTCCAGTTCTTCTCAAGGTAGCATAGTTGTCTCTTCCGCCTCACTCCTCCATTTTCTTTTTATTGTCATGCAATTGACCATGTAGCACAGATGACGCCTACGGCGTTGCAAGGGCCGCACACCTTCTTTCTCCAGTTCTTCTCCCACACAAGCTCCCCCACCGTCTGGTTCTTCTCAAGGTAGCACAGTTGTCTCTTCCGCCTCACTCTATTTTCTTTTTACTGTCATGCAACTGACCAGGTAGTACGGCCATGCTTGGCAGCACGGTCATGCTGGGAAGAATGGTCGTGCTGGGCAGCACGACCGTGCTGGCTGAGTTGTAGAAACTTCAAAATTTGTAAATTTTGCATTTGTGTTGTTGCAGGTGCTATTGACTAGTTGTTGACTTGCATATATTTCTTCTTCAGCCTACACGTGAGGTATAATATTCTCACTCTCCCAATGTGCCATTTTTTTTACCAGTAAATCAACCAATAATAAAAATATGTATTCTTTCATATCTATATTTTTTATCAATCACATATGTAATCATTATATACATTCCAGAAATACGAGGATAGACATTGTGTAGTCTCAGATTGACACTTTAGGGTTTATAGATGAGATCATCGATACATGATGTTTAACTTAATATATGTATACTTGTAGGTTCTAAAATGGCAAGTGACAAATGTCAAGGTAACTACTTTAACAACTGCTTAGTCTTATATGTATTAATTTTCGACTCTTATATGTCAATTGTTATATTTTTATCTCAACTCCTGTTTATAGTAGTTTACTAACATTAAGTATAATTCATTATTTGTAGTGTCCTATACAAAATAATGACTGGGCTTGTGGATAATGAAATATATGCAAGCTATTGTCAAACAAAGCATCATATGACATTCAGACTATAGATAAGGTAATAAAGAATAACATCATAAATTTTCAAGTGATTTTAGTCATTTTATAAAATATTAGCATGTGCATTTTCTATTACAGATCTTTACAACTCAGCCTTACACACTTGAGGACTTAAATGAATTTTGAAAAGAGTGGTCAGATGTTTTTCTAAATGAAGTCAATATAGCATTGGATTAAATATGTCAGCTCTATTTATGTATGTGATTTTAGTACTCCATTCATCTCAGACTTGCAATCTATCATTTTGTAGATTATGATGTGAATATGTGTAACTCAACTGAATATATGAATCATTTTTGTTATTAATGTGTGGTTTGGAATGGTGACGGTTGAGCATCAATGCTCCCCTCTCCCATATCCTAGTTCTTCTTGTTCTTCTGTTATGTTTCTATTTCTACCATGTAGCACGGCCGTGCTACATAGCACGGCCGTGTTGGCTTCTGGTAGCATGGTCGTGTTGTGTAGCACGGCCGTGTTGCTTCTGGTAATACGGCCGTGTTGCTTCTGGTAGCACGGTCGTGCTGTGTAGCATGGCCATGTTGGGATATGGTAGCACGACCGTGTGTGGTTACAATATGTAGACCTGTAGCATCGGTTTTCTTAAAAAACTGACCTTAGAGGTTCACTCTAAGGTCAATTATTTAAGAAAACTGATACTACAGGTCTACAGATTGTAAAGCTCATCTGTAGACCTGTAGCATCGGTTTTCTTAAAAAATTTACCTTAGAGGTTCACTCTAAGGTCGATTTTTTTAAGAAAACCGATGCTACAGGTCTACAGATTGTCAAGATCAATATGTAGACCTGTAGCATTGGTTTTCTTAAAAAAATGACCTTAGAGGTTCACTCTAAGGTCGATTGTTTTAAGAAAACTGATGCTACAGGTCTACAGATTGATCTTGATAACTGACCTTACAACCTTGGCCACAGTTTCTTCCTCATTTTTTACAGCCTATTGGGTCGGTTTTCTTTGGTTAAAAAACCGACCCTATAGGTAAAATTCTATAGCGACACCCACTTAGGAGTCGGTTAAAAAGTGACGCTACAGGCTTAAGAAAACTGACGCTACATACCATTTCTGTAGTAGTGTGACGTCTGTGGTGTCCAATTTTTTTTTCGAATAGGCTCTCTAGGAAACAATTAGGTTTAGAGTACTGGTCTTCTCCATAAGCAGAACTACCTGTAGTTGTTGTTTTGTGACTTTCATAGTTATGATTCCTCTCCTTGTCAGCATCTTCTCCTGTGGAGTTTGGAATACCCCATCTAGGGACTTCATTTACAGGCTTGTCTTTGTTGTTGTGTAGAGGAGGGAAAGGGTCAGTGTGAGACAAGCTAAACTTTGAATAGTTTTGGGTGGATGACAAGTCCAACATTAAAGAAAAATAGATGATTGGATACGAGATCTAGAGAACAATTTTTGCATCCTAGAAGTGTATCCCAACAAGAAGGTAATCTTCTCCACCCATATCCTTCTATGATGTTTTGGTGAAAGAATTACATTTCCAATCAAGATCCCACCAAGATAGTCAATGACTATGTTGATGCATTCTTAGAAGATTTTCAAAACATACCTCCAAAAGAGAAGTGGATTCTCCATTGTGATAACTTTAGGGACAAATCCAATTTATAGAGCCCCTTATATAATGGCACCCACTCAATTGCTCAAGATGAAGAAGAAACTATGGGAAGTCCTAATAAAGGGCTTCATTTGACCTAGTACCTCATTGTGGGGAGAACCAATCCTCTTCTATAAAGAGAATGATACACAGATCGCTCCACACGTGCATTGACTACCCTATGTTGAACCTATCCATGACTAAAAATAAGTACCCTCTACCCAGTATTGATGACTTTTCAATCAGAACAAAACCATGAAGGTCTTCTCAAAGATCAATACACAAAATGTGTACCACCAATTATGATTTACAAAGGAAAATACATGAAAAACCTTTTTCCAAACCCAATATGGTCACTATGATTTCTTATTAATACCTTTTGTAGTGTCCAATGCAGCCAGTGTGTTTATGAAACTCATGAATAGTGTGTTCCAACCCTTCCTTTATATCTTCATCATATTTTCATTGATGACATCTTGTTCTTCTCAGATAACCTAGAACAACACTTAGACAACCTAATTAAGGTCCTTGATATCCTGAGAGAGAAGAAGTTCTATCGGGATTTTTGAAATTAGAGTTCTTGATCAATCAAGTCATGTTCCTCAGGAACATCATAACCAAAGGGCTATTAAGGAAGATCTAGAAAAAGTGACAGTGTTTCGTGATTGACAACCACCAAAGTCATCATTTGATATTCACCACATCCTGGTATTGGTTGGCTATTATCAGCAATTAAACTTGAATTTGTCAAAGATCGTTCTTCCACACACCAAGCTCGCCCTAAAACATGAGAATTTTTTGGTACGGTGTTTGTGAAGCTAGATTCGAAGAGCTTAAAGAGAAGCTCAGCTCTGATTCCCTATTGACTTCATGCTCAGGCAACAACAGATTCTTCATCTTCTTTAATGTGTCGAATATGGGATTAGGGTGTGTCTTGGAGTAGCACCACCATGTTATTATCTTTGTCTCAAGATATCTCAAACCAAATGAGTTGAATTACCCAACTCACAACTTTGATGTCATTGCAATTGTCTACACCGTAAAGATATAGTGACACTACCTATATGTCGCCACTTTTGACCTCTCCACTGACTTGAAGGGCTTAAAGTACCTATTTTACCCAAAAGAAAATCAACCTATGGTAGTGATGATAGATGTAGTACCTGAAGAACTAAAACAACACCATAGGTTATCACCCTGTCAAGGCTAACATGGTTGTCAATGCCCTCAGTTATAAGAGGCTCTATAGTGCTACCTATTTTTCCATCCAGTTGAGGAGACTCAAAAGTTTGTCAGACGGACCCCCACAACCCATAACTAACCGGTTTGTCTGGAAAATATCCATGTCATATCTGGCCTTCTTTCCAAGTTACTAGAGGCCCAATTTTCCAACCGTGATCTCGATAAGATGAAATCCCTGGTCATGAAACCTCAAATCCACCCCACTGTGCAAGTGTATGGAGGAATACAAAACAAACAACATAACTAGGTTCCCAAAGATTCTCCATCAAAGGATCTCATCTTACAAGAACCTCATAAGTCTAAGTACATATTACATCCCAACGCCACCAAGATGTTCAAGGACCTACATTGGTTCTTCTAGTGGCAATGAAAGAAATGAGACATAGACTCACTTATTTCTAGTTGTCTCACATGCCAGATGAAGGTTGAATACCACCTAGTGAATGGTTTACTCTAATAAATTGAAATCCCCTAGTGGAAATTGTAGAAGATCACCATGGATTTTGTGGTGAGTCTCCCTAAGATTGTGAAAGTGAACAACATGATATGGGTTGTAGTGGACCATCTGACAAAGTCAACACACTTCCAAGCCTACAAGACTATCACCAAAGTTTTTGACTTTCAAGATATTATCTGTTTGAATGGAGTTTTAAGTTGCAACATCTCCGATCTACCTCTAAACTATGGAAGAAATGTCAATAAGAACTCAACACAAGGTTGAAATTTAGCATTACATATCACCCACAGACCAACATATACTCAAAACACATGATCTAGGAAATGTAAGATCTATTAAGGGATTGTGTCCTAGACTAGGGTGGATCACAGGAGTAGTAACTACCTTTAGATGAATTCACCTATAATAATATCTACCATTCTAGTATCAGGATTCCTCTATATGAAGATTTTATTGTGTGGCAAGTCAATCATCACTACATTGGGATGATGTCAGTGAAAGGACCTTGTTCCGGTCTAAAAAATTTTCGTTGCATGAAGATAACATCACTTTGGTCAAAGTAGGACTAAACAAGGCCAAATTTCGACAAAGGTCTTATGCAGATTCAAAGAGAGCGGATATGCATTTCTCAGTATGAGATCATGTGTTCCTAAAGATTCTTATCGTTCATGTCATAAATAAGAATTGAGGAAAAATGAGTGCCTAATATGTGAGTCCATTTGAGATTCTAAGATTTTTTAGTTTGCTTAGTGTCTTTCCCTACTACCACAATATAGTACGATGCATGATGTGTATCCAATATAATGCCCTATGGGAAGCATCCTACCCATGATAGTATGATGCATGATGTGTATCCAATCTGATGTGCTATGGGAAGCATTGGTCGATGTGTTGAACTTGAACCAATAGAGCTCCAATGTTGGTTGTCCTATATTGAGGCACTAGTAAGGATCTTGGATATAAAGGTTATGGAGCTCAAAAATAAAAGAATTGATATGGTTAAAGTTCTTTGGAAACACCAAGGTGGGGACAAAGCCACAGGGAGTTGATGATGGACATGGAGAAAGCACACCTACACCTCCTTTCTATCTAGAAAAATGTTGAGCGCAAATTTCTAATTAGGATTGAAGGATGTGATTACCTATATTTTTGAGCATTTGTTTTTCCAAAATATTAGTTTATCTTTTAATAAGATATTTTCAAAATCCCTAGACTCAATGTATCAGTTATAGAATTTAGTCCATGAGCACAAATTTTCTGAATCCAAGGAGTCTCTTATTTTATATCAAAAAATTTAAGTGTTGTATTTATTAATAACAAAATCAAAACTAAAATTCTAGAGGATTCTAAGTTAGTTAATTAATTGAGTGATTAATGCATGAATTATCTCATGTTTACTTGAGGGGTTAGTTTGACCACACCTTTTGATAATACATGGGATAATGAAAAAAGAAGATAAATATCA
Organism: Alisma plantago-aquatica; assembly: GCA_963693085.1. Taxonomy (NCBI): domain Eukaryota; kingdom Viridiplantae; phylum Streptophyta; class Magnoliopsida; order Alismatales; family Alismataceae; genus Alisma; species Alisma plantago-aquatica. The sequence continues at coordinate 542,795,803 of OY856411.1, forward strand.
AAATTTGAAAGATAAAGTGATTATTTGTGGCTTACAGAGTTAAATTAAGTAATTTCTTAAATGAAAAGAAAAGGGCTTTCGTACTTTTTCAATTTTGTCTTATGCAATGACAAGGATAAGATAAAGATCTCACTAAATTTTGGTAGAAATTGGATTCTTCTAAATAGCTACATGATTTATATAAGATTAAGAAAAAGTTCTGATATATAAGATAATCACTATTTAAATCTAATTTAATATTCAATCCAATCTGAAGTCTGGGGAACCTGAGACTTAGTGGTGTGGCACAAATGCAGATGAAACTTGGCACCATTGGATAACGATGCAACATGAGATGTGTTATCTTCTTTTTGGGACAATAGTCCTTCTCAATTCCAAACTCTTCTTCAACCATCTATCTCTCTATTCATCACCAAACACCATTGGATTTATCCAATTAGATTCATGAGAGAACACTAAAAACAACAGCAGTCATTATGGTCATGTAAAGATGTATTTCCCAAAATTAAGATGACTCTATGAGACTATGGAATGGTGTAGTCACCACAACACTACCCAATTTATAGATAGTGACCTATAGCTTCCCATGTTTCTCATCATCACAACTCTGGAGTTAACTATATATCCTTAGAGCACCCCAAGAACCATCACCTAAAACCCCCTTGGTTTTGGGTAACCTGCACCTCACCACTAGGCCTCAGATCACTTGGTTAATTGACCTGGTAAGAAGCATCATGAGGATCCCCCAAAGTTGACTGACTAGTCAAGTAGTCTTGAGAGAATCCAAATCCTAGTTCCCCAACTCCCAATATTTGAAGCTCAAAACTCTTGTCTGAGACATCACCTTTTGTTACGACCCTGCCTCCCGATAACCCCCAATTAAGGGAGACCGAGAGGTCGAAGCCTCACCCATGACTTCCAGATCAAAGGTTCGGCAATTAACCAAAAATAATTATCAAATTTTAACATACTATACTGAAAGCTGTAAGAAAATAAATTTTTGCATACCTTTTTGAAAACTTGGATCTCTAAACATCTATCCACTTAAGGATTCTACTCTAACTAATCCTCCTTGTATTTTACTTCATGTATTTCACAATATGACGATTTACTGTTTGTCCTTTTGGCTTGTACCTAAAACGCCGACAAACAAAACGTCAGTCAGCCGAAGATGGTATGTGGGGGGAAACAATAATCATGTAAATATGTTAACGATGTAATCAATCGTTTAACAACCAAGATTACATTTTAGATATAACTCTACGATCCAAGAGTACCCTATCCTCTATGTTGTCCCCATTAAACCCCTCATGATCCACCTATAAGTGAACCAATTTCTAGGGTTGAGTCACATGGCACTACTCGTAAGTAGCCCACTCCTTAACTCACGGCAGGCTAATGAGTCTCATGGCACTACACGTGGGTAGCCCAGTTTCTAACTCTCGATAACCTAGACCTTGCTCTAGGATTACCCCTTTTTTTCTTAGCCTTTTCAAAGCAATAGAGGTGGACTCAAATCTATTCAGTTATATACACACATTTATAGTGATAATCATAGTCACTTTATAGTTACATGAAATAAATAAACATCCAACAGTTATTTTCAAGCAACCGATTAAAACTTCGGGAATCACCGTGAAACTAGAGCGATTATTCATAATCGTAACCACATACCTGATTTGGTGAGTCATGCATATTATTCAACATATACTTCATGTGTATACAATCAAGTCAATCAACAGATCCAAGCAAGTAATTCAATCATCACATAGTTCCTGAAATAAATATGTACTCTATTTATTACACACTTTATCAAGAATCTACTTTATTGACTTGGATTCTCTTTCTAGGGTTTCTAATCCGCATTAAGGTTTTGTTAGTATTCATTAGGGTTTCTTAGATCAATTTCTCAAACTTTATCCCTTTTAGGTTAACAAACCCTAAAATTCTCTTTTCCATTTATATGAACCTTAATTGCTCCACTATCCATTTTAATAGCATTTTATATCCAAATTGACTTAGGATCATCATATCCCTATGTATTCATGGATTTGAACATTTAAAACAATTAAAAGACATATTCTCCTAAATTAGGGTTTTTAAGCTCATTAATGCATAATCATGCACAAAACCCTAAATTAAGCCAATTATATAAAAAGATCATCTTTTAAATCCTATTTTCACTTTTATTAACCATATGTTAATATTGGCTTGAATTATCCAATTAACATCATTAAGTCCATCTATCATCAAATCTAAGGGTTTTCCCCTAATTAAATCATTAAAGATGATAAATGTATGTACTTTTCACATTTCAAGCATATTTATGCATATAAACTCCAAATTAGACTTATCACGTGCAAAGTTCTTCCTTTTTTAACATAATGTACCGTTTTACATTTAACAGGTTAATATCAACTCTAATGATCCATTAAACCCCATTAAACACTTTATTCATTTCAAAATAGGGTTTCTTAATCTTTAATTCCTTAAAGTTGATAACTTACACTACTTTTTGAATAGCGTGCAAAAATAGGCTTCAGGCATAATTTCTTTGTATTCCTCTCATTCTGAGGATCAATTTTCATATATTACTTGTCATAATCGGAGTTACGGTTAAATAGATATGAATTTCGCAAGGCTTACCTTTTTGGACCAATCAATGGGCGCCACGTCGCTCCTCTCCATGCAAAGTTGTTCGTTTGAGATTATAACTAAATGAAGGATTTGCCCTCCTTTAAGTTCTTGGTTGTACAGCCCACGGAGGGGCAGAACCTTCCAACTGGTCTTTGCCTCCTTCAACCTAGCGCCAACGGCTGGCCGCCGCCCTAGCAGCCGAGGGAGCGGCTCTCCCTCCTCCTTCCCGACCCATCGGCCCTCAGGGACATGCCCCCTTGGTGCGACGACCCTTCCCGCGCCTAAAGAAGCTTCAGGGTGCGGTCGAGGTGGCCGCTCCCATGCGGGAGAGGTGCACGACTGCTGCCGCTACTGCAGCAGGTCTGCATCAACTGCATGACGTTGGGGCCAAAGGGGAAGCAGCCGATCGATCTGGGTGATGGTGGAAGCTTCCCTCCTTCAGCAAGACCTCAATGAAGCTCTGCGTTGCCCTAGAACAAGGATATACCCTCTTGGCTAGGGTTTAGATGGAAAGAAGAAGAAGATGAGGTAGCATTGCGTGGAATCCCTCTGGATCTCGAAGCAAGGGTTCCACCCTTCTTATAGGGGTGGATGTGAAGCCCTAAGGCGTGCCTCATGAGGACTCAAGTCCAATTTGAAAGGAAACACACTTTCCTTGGTTGTGAAGCAACAACCTTTCTCTCTCTCTTCATTATTCTTTTCTAATATCCTTTATTATTTGGATGTTTTAGGAATTCGAAATTCCTTTTACTTACTCCCTTTATTCTTGCTTTTTAATCCATTGATCATGAAATCCTATTTTCCTTTATAGAAAATATCATCCTTTTAAACAATACCACATAATTTATTAATAAAGCGCACATTATCCTCTTATTTTGCCTTTTTAATATTTTCTCTTTCTTTCCTCTTTATTGGGACTCCTTGGATCCCAATATACTCCATTATTCCGAAATTCTTTTTATTGGATACTCATTATCCTTCTAGATGCATCATTATGCAATATTTCACATTATCTTGTTTATTTCTCATTAAAATATCTCTTTTTGAGAATTTCTTTTTATTTCTCTTTTATTTTCCTTATTGGCATTCCTTTTAATATTAGCAACCTCATGGATACGAAAATTCCCCAAGAAATCTCATTTATGCCTCTTTCCACTCATTTTCCACATTTCATCATCATTTTCAATTTATTTCTTAATAAAGAAGTACTTAATTAAACTTTTCTTTTCTTATTGCTTTCTTTTTGGAACCTTGGACTCCTTGGTACCCAAGGAACCAAAGAGGCACGAAATCCTCTTTGGATTTGCCTTCTAGATATTTCTTCATATTTCTTTTCTTAAAAATTCAATTATCCATTTACTAATTGAATTCCCTTATTATTTGGGCCCAATAGCCAATAAAGCCCACAACACAAGCATCAAGGCTATTGTAAACGAAATCCATGTATTCAAAACAAATTATACCATTCTTTGTTCAATTATCTTTAATATGAGAAATTACATTTCTCGCAAGATGATCCCAAAAATTGGGGTTGTAACATCCTTCCCCTCTTATAGGAATTTTGTCCTCAAAATTCTATGAATCAAACAAACAAACAAACAATTCAGGATAAGACTTCCCATGTCCATCATTGGCCCCTATGTGGCTTTACCGTACTCATGGCGCTTCCATAGAACCTTTATCATCACATATTCTTTTCTCTGAGTCCTTTCATTCCGGCGTCTATAAACTGCACAGGTGACTTAGGCCATGTCAGCCTCCCTTGGGGCTCACTAGGTTCATTGCTCAGCACATGGTCGGGTACCTCACATAGTGCTCTAAATTTGACACATGGAACTCATCACACATTACTTTATCCTGAGGGGTATGGTCAAACTTAACCTTCTCCACCAAACCATGTCAAAAGAACCCATGCATCGGGGACTCAGCTCTCTTACTTATAACTTAGAGGGGTCGGATTTTCATGTCACATATTCTCCCACAGTAACTTGTATGCCAGTCTACTTTGCATCTGCTCACGACTCTCATCGTCTTTAGGCTCCTTTCAGCCCTTGCACAATCAAAGTGACTTCATCTACACGCAATGTGGTCCCTTTTCTAACCATCATGTGGTCCTTTTCTAACCATCATGTGGTCCCTTTCACCAACATCACCTTACTGAAGTGGTGACCGACACAACCTCGCTTACAGAGCTTCTTATAAAACCTGATACTGGCTATGGTGGTCATTGTCACATCTTTCATAGGACAAGAACTGTCTCTAGATATCACCCTGAATGAGAACACATGTCCTCATCAGACCCTTTAGTCTGGATCACACTAACCATAGTTAGGGGTGATAAACTATACTAACATTGAGTTCTTCATGTACCTACTTCCACCTTTTGGAAGGGAACCTTTAGGTCAAACTCAAAATCCTTTGAACGTGCTTCATAGTTGAACCATCTCTCTCTTATGGGTAGTTCAACCAGATCTGTCCCTTGACAGAACTCTTTCTTTCTCATGTCATCTAGGTAAGGCGAACTACCATAACCCATATTGCATCTCGACCTTCCCTGATCCAGGGGAGACTTACAACATCCATTGTGATGAACTCCCTTTCTCTTTCGGGGACTTTTTATCCTTTATATCAATGCACGGGGTTATTGGTGTTCATCCTTTACCCTTGGCTTGCATGGCCATATACCACATGCAACTTTATCTTAGGTATTTAAAGTACCACTATCACTTATTATCTTGGTAGTACCACGGTATTAAGTCATGATCTCCTGTATTGTCATGATTCCTTAAGATAGATTCCTCAGAAACCCTAATTAAACCACTCTAGTTAGGGTTTCATCACCTTCTTTTCCAAAGAAGTGCACTTGAGGTTCTACCCCCATCCTTTCATCGTATCAAGGACTAGACTGGCTAACCAAACAACTCTTAACTTTTCAACGTATCTTGTTACATCTGAGTGTTATCCAAACACCTCTCCTTTCCAAACTTAGGGTTAGCCAAACAATCCCTTCTAGCTTCAAGTCAGATTTATCTCGACCAGAGCATCCATTACCACTTCACATCCGTAGGTATTAGGTAATGTTGAAGACATACCCCTTCCTTAATGCCACTTATTAACTCATCTTAGCCCTAAGTCCATCTTCATCAAGAACATTCTGAGCTTATTCCTTTGGTTTTCGAACTCAACCTGGTATAACCTAAAAAATTCCACATAGCTCATGCTAAACACATCCTTATAAGATGACTATTTTATTTCTCTTAGTGTTTGTAGACCATCCATGCATTATTCTCTCCACAAAGGTATGTTATCATCCCTATTATCATACTTTGTAGCAACATTCCAACTTACATCATCTTTACCCTTGGTGTAAGGCACGCGTATTGTCCTATCTCTCACTCCCATAACAAGAGGAAATAAGCATTTGGCTGCAGTCCAAATACAGAGTTCTTCCTATTCCAAGAGTAGAGATGGTACATCCCACCTTGCCAGTACACCTTTACATCTAAGTTGAAACGTGCCTCATATGTCACTTCATCACAATCATCTCGATATCAAAGTTACCTCCAGGGAAAACTGGTTTCGAAAAAAATACTTGGGTCACCTCACAATCCTTGGTCATCTCCTCTAGGTCTATAGGGTGTCGGCACTTTTAGGGTCATCCCTCTCCCCTCATGCATCAAAAGAGTGCCCTACTCATCTGCCCTTTGGGTCCCATGAGTTCATGAAGGTGATCAATCTCCTAACCCATGGCCCTCAGACAATGATAGTTGTTACCTCCCGACCCTTTGGTCATGTGCAACTGGGGAATTAGGCAACTCCTTCTTCCATTGGTCGTATCCCTACCTGACCCTAGGATAGACTTAGGATTCTTTTATAGTACATGTTAAACTTCAACCCTTCATCATCTCTCTCTCTCTGCATTCATGGGTTGACTTTCATCCTTTCATAGGGATCATGGCAACCTGCCTACCTTGGTCAAGCCCCATACCGGTTACCTCTATGGTAACACATCCATATGCACTTAGAGATGGATATCTATGGATCTACAGGTTCATTCTCATAACATGTACTTTTCTCTTAGCTTCTCAAAATCCTATGAGACCTCTTTAGGTTTTCACAAAAACCGGTGTTCCCCCTTTGAAAGGGTCCCTCTCCCAAGATGGGAGGAAACTATCTCTTCACAACAAGGTTACAAACGCCCTTAGGTCTAGGTTTTACATCCATGTGCTTAACCCTAGTAAGTTATTAAGGCACAGGCAGACCACTAAACCAGGCTAGGTCAGCTGGGTTCTCATTCTTTAACATTAGATCAAGGTCATACCTTCCCATGTCATCACTGAGCTGTGAGGGGTTCATCAAACATACCTTTAATCTTAAGGGACTTCCCTTTTCCTCTATACATGAGGAGTACCATGCTCAAAACTATAGAAACTTAATTCTCTTCATGAGCATTAGGTACACCACTTCCCCTCTTAGGCCTAGGAACCCTAGGTTCACTTTCGGGTGTCCAACTGCATGCTCAATCTCTTAATCATGAATCAATCATGTCTATGATATGTCATGTACTTCCATGATCCCTTTATATGAACAATACCACGGGTTACTTAAACCTCCTCTAAGGCACTCTTAATCTCATCCAGCAGGAAGTCACTTATACCATAGGTACCAGAAGCATCCTCCTTCCTATAGGGTTTGGTTCCTCTAAAGATAACCAAGATATCAACAGCCTTATCGGATCATGCATGAGGCAACTTCTATCATCCACTTAGGTCGCATCATCCTCAACTCCTCACTGTTCCTCATATGTCGGGGTCTAGGTTTACGACCTTCTTGGAGGGGTTTCCTGCTCTCTCTAGGGCTAACCCTACATCCAACCTCACCATTAGAGGTCCTCTCTTCATGAAGGATTAACCTCAAAAGCATGCCCTACATGGGTGAAGCCTAGGTTCTAACTTAAGTTTGCTCAAGATCATCCATAACCCTTTATGCTCCATCATAATTCCTTATCCAGGGTTTCATTCTACTGTCAGCACTATGACGTGCCCTAGGTGCCAGCTATACCCTACTTGCACAAGCCCATAGGGTTTCTAAGGTCCTTCACTAACATCATCATCTAAGGAGCTATCCTTTACCCTAACATGCACGACCCTTCCCAGGGTTGGGTTGCCAAAGGTGCTAGGTCACCCATGGATCATATGGCATCCCAAAGTCATGTCTTTTCAAACACCTGGTCCAACTCATCTCTCTCTAACCTTCACTTAGGGTTAGGGTTAACATCATCCTCATAGGATGTGCCAGGTCTCTACTTGCAATGGAGATCTCTATCTCCAAGACTAACTTATCCTTCTATCAAGAAGGTCTAGCCTCAGGTCTCTTCTGAGGACATGACAACTTATGTCATACGACCTAGGCATGTATCTACTATTTATTTTGCGCTTAATCTATTAAGCTTATGTCCATGACATCTTATTTACATGCCTTTCATTAATTTGGTGGAGGATTCCTTAAACCTTATTAACCTTACCCATACCTCAAGAGGGTGAGGAGAAGAAAGAAATCCCTAATCCTTTAGGTCCTTATCAGAATTTTGTGGTGAGAAGGGATGAATAAGATGAGAAGTCCTAAAGGTATCTTATTTCGATTCATACCCTAAGACTTTAGCCAGGCAGTCACATGGATCCGGGAGTCCTCGTATTCTGACTAGCGGTGCAGAGGAAAATATTACCAGCCCCCGATCGTGATCCTTTTCTAGACACCTCCGTCTTTCAGATAATCCTCTAATAACTCCCTTGGGTTCTATGGAGTTTGTAAAATTTAATAATTATTAATGGTTAAATGAGGAACCTACGCTCTGATACCAAATGTTACGACCTCACCTCCCGATAACCCCCAATTAAGGGAGACCGAGAGATCGAAGCCGCACCCATGACTTCTGAATCAAAGGTTCAGCAATTAACCAAAAATAATTATCAAATTTTAACATACTATACTGAAAGCTGTAAGAAAATAAATTTTTGCATACCTTTTTGAAAACTTGTATCTCTAAACATCTATCCACTTAAGGATTCTACTCTAACTAATCCTCCTTGTATTTTACTTCATGTATTTCACAATATGACAATTTATTGTTTGTCCTTTTGTCTTGTACCTAAAACGCCGACAAACAAAACGTCGGTCAGCCGAAGCTGTTATGTGGGGAGAAATAATAATCATGTAAATACGTTAACAATGTAATCAATCATTTAACAACCAAGATTACATTTTAGATATAACTCCATGATCCAAGAGTACCCTATCCTCTATGTTGTCCCCACTAAACCCCTCATGATCCACCTATAAGTGAACCAATTTCTAGGGTTGAGTCACATGGCAATACTCGTAAGTAGCCCACTCTTTAACTCATGGCAGGCTAATGAGTCTCATGGCACTACATGTGGGTAGCCCAGTTTCTAACTCTCAGTAACTGATAACCTCCTATTTTAGTAGTTTATCTTAGTCTTTTTCTTTAGTTTTCCATACTCTTTTTACGTTTATACGGTACATAAACCTAATTTTACCCCTTTTTGTAAATACATCATCAAACTAACTTTTTCCTTTTACACTTGCAGAAAAAGCACAAAAAAATCATAAAAGAATAAACCAACCTCAAGGCCGCATGAAGCCAAACGGTCCCAAGACCGCATGGAGTTCAAACGGTCCCGAGACCGCATGAAGCCAAACGGTCCCAAGACCGCATGGAGTTCAAACGGTCCCGAGACCGCATGAAGCCAAACGGTCCCGAGACCGCATGAAGCCAAACGGTCCCAAGACCGCATGGAGTTCAAACGGTCCCGAGACCGCATGAAGCCAAACGGTCCCAAGACCTCATGGAGTTCAAACGGTCCCGAGACCACATGAAGCTGAACGGTCCCAAGACCGCATGGAGTTCAAACGGTCCCGAGACCGCATGAAGCCAAATGGTCCCAAGACCGCATGGAGTTCAAACGGTCCCGAGACCGTTTGAACCCAAACGGTCTCCAGACCGTTTGACCTCACTCAAGGCCTATAAATAAGACCTCAAGGGCCATCCCTGAGGAGAGTCCAGACGTCCAGAGGTTGTCTCTCTACTACCAGAACAACTCCATCCACCGCCCGAGGCTGCCGGTCTGAGACTCACGTTCCATTGCAAAGCTACCTTCTCTCTCATCAACAAAGAAGGTGAGAGGAGAAGATCCGTCGTCAAGCAAGTCACGAAGGGTGAAGATCGTTTCTCTCTCCACCAAGGGTTCAACCTTCTCTCCTCAGTGGAGATGATGTTCTTTCTATCTCTTCTTGCCTCCTCCTTTGTTGTTCCCTCTATGAGGAGCGAGTAGTTCCATCCACTGGGGCGCGGGGACTAGCCCCGCTGCCCATGTTTTGTACTTTGTACTAAAAAGATGTTATCCTTTCGTTTTAATACTAAATCGTTTCATACATGCTTGAATGATGGCCACGTTCTTGTATGCATCTATTGTCTTTTGTTGTGGTTTGTCTATGACCGCTCTCGAGACTCGAATACCGATTTAGTGTTGGTTTCTGGTGTGTGTATCCACCACGCATCCGTTTCGGTGTCTAGGAGTGTATCTCAAAGAGTGGAGTAAACTCACTATCATCCGTTACACTTCCATCTGTATGGAAGTGACCTTGGTAAGTCGAGGAACACGCTTTGCGAGGGGAATGATGTAAAGCATGTGACCATTTGATCGGGAATGGCTGGCGTTGCAACATTCCCGCACTTCTCGTAGCTAGGTTATCCGAATAGGAGACTAGGCCTACAAAGATACTATTCGATTTGATAATTATCGCTCGCTTGTTAGTTTTAGATGCACGTTTCATGAGGTTGAGTAAGATTCTCTCTTTGGAAGACTACATATCTTCATTGACACGTAGAAATGTACCGAATGAGAGCTACTTAACCCTTGAAGGATGCGATGCATTGCTCTTGTCTTATAAGGCATCGGTCTTGTGGAACATCGAAGGATGCAATGCATCGCTCTTGTCTTACGAGGCATCGGTCTTGTGGAACATCCTTGGATGCAATGCATCGCTCTTGTCTTATAAGGCATCGGTCTTGTGGAACATCCATGCATCTAGCTTATAAGTCTTGCTTGCTTAGTACATATACAATGCATGTGTAGCGGTGGTGAATACCTGCTTAACCCCAGTGATTCATCATCATTTGTTAAATCTTAGTTTTACTTGCTTTATTTACTTTTCATGCTTTAGTCTAAAAACCAATCAAAATCCAACCTTTTGATATAAGTGCCAATTAGTAAAATAACTAAGTGAAGTGTTGTACGTTTTCCATCTTGTTGCTTGCAACAAGACCGTTGTCTTTTGGGTTCGATCCTAAATCGGTACTATGATAAGGCTTCCATACTCTTATGGGGTTGGAGTTGTTATCTAAGCACCAGTTCTAGGTAAACCTAGGGAAGACATCAATCCTCTCTAGGGTTTTTGGTGATAGAATTCTGGGACTCCCATTGGAAGACTAAAAATCTTTTGGTGTAAGTCCCAACTCCATCAAAAAATGGCACCGTTGCCGGGGACAACGGAACGTTAGTATTTCACTTAGTTTATTTTTCTAGTTGGTTAGGATTTTACACTTTATTTTTGAATCATAACTCATCATCTTCTTGAAGCTTTCATATTGTCTCTATTATCTAAAGGTGTTCTCTTTTCTTTACCCAGGTAGAACCCGTATATGCAATCACCGCATAATCGAGGATTCTCCCCTGATCCGGAGTTCGACTCCGAGGTAGAGAGAATTTTCCACCGCAGAATCCGTCTCAATCGCCAACGCGCTAGTCAAATGACTGACGAACAGCATCAAGCCGCTTTGGTGATGGAGAGAGTCAATGCTGCTATCGCCGCACAACGGGCACAACTCATTGCAGACACCCGTGCCCAAATACAAGCGGAGATACGAGCAGAAGAGCAAGCCCGCATAAGAGCAGAGACCGAGGCTGCTCAGCTCGAATTACGAAACAAGCAACTGAGGGACTATGTTGTCCCGAAGAATTACGAAGACAACCACCCGGTCCGGCCTCCGATCATCAACATCCCAAACTTTGAGATTCGGACCCAGTGGATCCAGATTATGCAAGGAATTTCCTTCTCAGGAGGTTCAGGAGACGATTGCATGGACCATTTGAAACGGTTTAAGGCATTATGCCGCCTGGTCCCGCAAGCTGGTATTGCTTTCGACGCAATAATGCTCCACCTGTTTCATTTCACCTTATCTGGAAGGGCCTTGAGTTGGTACAACTCATTGGACAGAGAACCCATCATAACCACTTGGGCCCCTCTAGAGGAAAAATTCTTGGAGAAGTTCTTTCCACCCTCGCTGACCTATGAAATCAGAGGGCAGATCAACCATTTCTCCCAGCTACCTGGAGAAACCCTCGCTGAGGCATGGGAAAGATTCAAGGAACTTCTACGCAAATGCCCTCATCATGGAATTTCACAGAATCAATTGATTGAAACTTTTTATCGGGGGGTAAGCGATGACATTAAACAGTTCCTAGATTCCTCGTCTGGAGGAAATTTCATGAGGAAAAATTATGAAGATGCCTGGAAAATCGTTACTTTAGGAGCTGAAAACCAGTCCAACTGGGGGCGGTCAGCTGGAAAAGGCGTCCTTAAAGTCTTTAAAGCTGAGGAATCTATGGAACTAAAGTCAATAGCCGAAGCTTTGAAGACAATAGCTCATAAACAGCAAACCCTCGAAACAACTCTAGGGGAAATTGATAAGAAGAAAACCCCGCTGGTTCATCAAGTCAAAGCCGTCACAGGATCCTGTGAAGCTTGTCATGCTTTGGATCATCCGACTCTTTCCTGCGGAATGCTCTATAATGTGATGATGGATCTGCATCCACCACCACAATCCTATGAGGTCATCACTAATCAGGCTGAAGATCAGATTCCAGAGCAAGTCAACTCCATCCATACTATTCCCGGACAAGTTTATTATAATCCCAGTCAACCAAGGAACCATCCTGGATTCCAGTATGGGAATCCCTCTGGAACTGCGAATCCGCAACATCAGACACAAGGGGGACTTGACAGTAGGCTGCCTCCTGGATTTCCAAACAATTTTAACCAAAATCAAGGGAACCCAAGGAACAATTTCCCTAGGGCTAACTACCCTAGAAATCAATCAGCCTACTATCAGTACACTCATCCCCTGCTTCACCCGCAATTGCATATTCAACAGTCTCAACAAAAAAACCCTCAGAAAAACGTCACTGCACAACCGGAAGATGAGCTATCTTTGATAAAACAAATGCTTCAGTCTCAGCAAACCATGCTGGCCAACCAACAAGCTCAACAGAAGGCAGTTGAAGCACATCTTGCCCAGATTGCTGCACAATTGAAACCCCCAACAGGCACTTTCACTGGGCAGCCTGAATCGAACCCTAAACATGGGCCAAATAGACATGAGCAATCAAATACTATGACAGCAGCATAATAATGTTTTAACTTCGTCGAGCCAGCGACATAAAACCAAGGCGCTTCTTGGGAGGCAACCCAAGACCTCAGTATCACCTTCTCTAATTTCTAGTCTTTTATTTTTCTTTTGAATTTGTTTTGCTTTCTTTAAGTTCTTTCATCATTAATCTAAAAATACAAAAAAAAAATTACATAATCAAAACTACAAAAACAATACATAAAAAAAACAACATAAAAATTCATAAACCAAAATACAAAAAAAATAATATACATACTCAAAAACAAACATAAAAATATACAAACCCTTTGTGCCCCTCCAAACAGTCTCCAAACCGTTTGGAGCCAAACGGTCTTGAAACCGTTTGGACTCCAAACGGTCTTGAAACCGTTTGGACTCCAAACGGTCCTCAAACCGCTTGGGACCAAACGGTCCTGAAACCGTTTGGGACCAAACGGTCCTCAAACCGTTTGGGACCGAACGGTCCTGAAACCGTTTGGGACCAAACGGTCCTCAAACCGTTTGGGACCAAACGGTCTTGAAACCGTTTGAGACCAAACGGTCTTGAAACCGTTTGAGACCAAACGGTCCTGAAACCGTTTGGGACCAAAACGGTCTTGAGACCGCTTGGGACCAAGCGGTCTTCAAACCGTTTGGAATACAAAAGGTCACCAACCAATCACTATAAATATCAACCCTACCCCTCCGTCTTTCTCTCTTCGAATCTTCGAATTCTCCAGAGTTTTCGTGCGAAGAACTTCCCTTCTTGCTCCTGTTGCATCCGCGCAAAGTCACCCTTCTGTCCACCTTCCGCAAGGTAGTCCGGCGACTCCACGCTGCTCATTCCATCGCTAGTCGCTGCTTACACTGCCATCACCGTCGTTATCGAATGGTTTCATCAACCGACCCGTCGCCTTCGTCGCCGCACCGTTCTGTCGCCACCATCATGGCGCCAGTGCTGTTCCCTTTACCATCGCACGACGTCTCTTGCTCTGCCATCGCCGTCGCTGTCAAAAGATTTCACCGACTCTCCCACCATTTTCATCGCCGTCGCCGTTTTTCTCATCGTTTTTGAAGGCTCCGGCGCGTTCTTCACCTTCGCGCCGTTCCACCTTCTCCCGCGCCGGCAACCTGCGACTCCGTTTGGGACCAAACGGTCTTGAAACCGTTTGGGACCAAACGGTCTTGAAACCGTTTGGAACCAAACGGTCCTCAAACCGTTTGGGACCAAACGGTCTTGAAACCATTTGGAACCAAACGGTCCTCAAACCGTTTGGGACCAAACGGTCTTGAAACCGTTTGGAACCAAACGGTCCCGAAACCGTTTGGAACCAAATGGTCCTCAAACCGTTTGGGACCAAACGGTCTTGAAACCGTTTGGGACCAAACGGTCCTCAAACCGTTTGGAACCAAACGGTCCCGAAACCGTTTGGAACCAAACGGTCCTCAAACCGTTTGGGACCAAACGGTCCTCAAACCGTTTGGGACCAAACGGTCTTGAAACCGTTTGGTTTTCGTTTCCCTTTTGCTTTCACAAAATATAAAAGATATAACTACAAATCAAATTTACATTGTTTCAAATCTTCTCTAATTATGAAACTCTTATTCTTTTTTCAGAAATGGCGTCACAAGCAAACAAAACTTCCGGCTTAGGAACTGCCCCTGCTCTGACAAGGGAGCAGATGATGGAAGAGCGAGACAGGCTCATACAGATCAGGGACACTTACAACACCACCAGCACCGTCCCTCCCAAGACCAAGATCATCGACGTCCTGTGTGAGATAACTCGCCTCACCAAATGCTTGGGTGAGGCCCCTGAAGAGGACATCGAGCACATCTCTTATGACGATGATGAAGGATCGGACTACATACCGAATCCCGATGAAGACTCCTCTGCCCAAGAGACAGAGGGAAAACGCAAACCTGCAAAGGCTGCATCTGGGCAGCCCCCCAAGAGGGCAAGAAAACAAGTCCACCCTCTATCTGCCATGGACCAACCCTTCGCCAAACCATCCACCTTTGCTGCTACCACTACCACCCCTGCAGCTACCATCCCTACCACCTTAATTCCCATTACCGCCCCAATACCACCACCAGAGCACCTATCCATCCAAACCTCCATCACCACCGATAAAACCCTTAAACCAACCAAGTATGTTTGCTCCAGCATATTAGCTAAAATGGGAATTCACGAGCGCATCTTCAAAGCGCTACAAAAAGCCAACCTTACCAGGTTGTGCTTAATACCTGAAATATCCTACATTGAGCCCACAGCGGAATTCTTCTCCTACCTGACAAAGGAGCCCGTCGACATTGCAGATAGGTCACGGGATGGGGGTGATAGAAGGATTGTCACCCAAATCTTCGGTAGCAACGTCGTCTTAACAGAGAATATGCTAAATTCAATATTCATTGACGACCTGGAGCAGCTAAAAAAGGCCAAATCAGTGGGAACTGATCATCCAGAATTCAACCGCCACACATTCTGGAAAAGCTTAACTGGGATTCCCACATACGACGCCAAAACATGCAAAGCGTCCAACATACACTCCGGATTTGTGCGCACTCTGCACAAAATCCTAGCTGGCGCACTTTTTCCAAGAACGGAAGGAGGAAACGTTACAATATCTGACCTCTTTGTCCTCTGGTCTATCCTCAACGGAAGGCCAGTCAACATCGGACGATGGATGGTCCAGAAATTATCCGCCGCCTTCATAGGGAAAGAGATCTGTTTGGGGGGCCATGTCACATCCATAATTAAATTTTTTAAGATGGACAGGCTATTACCCCAATGCACGCAAATAAAGGGCGACATCCTTACAAACGAACAATCTTTGAAAAATTCGTTTATAATCAAAGAAAAGGATGGAAAGTTACACTATGTATTCTGCCCGATGGTTAAGTCATCAAGAACCCTCCTTCCGTTACCGGAGCTAGCACACTATGATATGACACAGCTCCTCTTTTCTGATGAGGAGCTTACTCATCTACTAGCTTCGGTCACACCCGCTGCAAAGAAACAAACTGCGGGCCCAACTAAAACGAGCATCACAGCCCCGACAGCTCGACCTACAAAAATCCCTGCCAAACGACCTTCTAGGAGGTTGCTGCAGGCCCAACAGCTGTCGGGGACACCAACGGCCCGCCCAAACCCGGAGGACGAGCGGTTCAACGATGAAATCTTAACAACTTCCTCATTCGACTCTTTCATCCAGAGTCTAAATGAGCAGCTCTCCGCTGCCCCACCACTACTTTCCTCCCCACATCCACGCCAGCATTCACATCCACCTTTTCACCCACCCTAACATCGGGCTTCCCTTTCTCCACCTCCATGCCCGACTTCACCACCTTTCCATTCACATCCACAGTTCCCACCCCTTCATCATCAGTGCCACCTTTTTTGCCACAAATACCACCACTCTTCACATCCGCCACCACCCCGACACCGTTGGTGACTTCATCAATAGTCACTACGCAGTTCGGGCCATCATCAGTGTCTCTTCCGCAAGACACTACCACCATCCCACATAGGCCCCAGCTACATCACCCTTCCGCCTCTGGGGCCCCCCTTACTAACATCGGTGAGGAATTCGGCCGTCAATTTGACGCTGTCCGAAACCTCCTCACCGATCCTTCTAACCTATTACATTCTATTTTTTCTTGTGTACAGGATTTATCTAAACAGGTAACCAGGATCGACAACCAACATCGAGCTCTTCCTGTCGTCCTACAAGGCATCCAGCAACGACAGGATGAAGTGGCTAGGCAAGTTGAGCTTATCAACAGCCACACTAACAACCTGCCAGACCTGATCCTTGGGGCAACGCGCCAGCAAGAAGCTACGACAAGAAAAGTCGATGAGATCTCTAACCAGACTCACCCTCTGCAAGAGAATCTCCGCAAGCTTGAGCAGAATCAAGAAGAGCTAAGCAAGCACCTGGCCACCATCGACGACACAATTACGCAGCTCCATCATCATCAAGCGGAAGCTAATATCAATGAAACACAACAACTACGTGCCCAAGTCACAGATCTGACAGCACGCCTCCTCTCCGCCAAGGGCAGATACACAGATCTCAAAGAAGCCCACGACGCACTGCTCGAGAAACACGAGCATCTGCACGTGGCTTTCGATGAGCTACAAGCCACTCACCGGCGGTGCAAAAAGTCGACTAACAAGAAGACAACCGACGAAGCTGCGGCCGACAACGACGATGATGATGAAAAAGAAGACGAATCTGATTCATCTGCTGACTCCAATAAAGACACATCTTCAGGAGACAAGCACGATGACGGTGAAGACCCCGGGAACGCAGCAGGACCCTCCCATAAAGGGTCTGATAAAGGTCACCAGGAAAGTGACTACCACCCCAAGTCCCCACAGCATGACAACGTAAACATCTCTTACGGGGACCAATTCTTTGATTACTCCGCTATGGGGTCAATGGGGGAAGCTGCCAAGGATGCGGCCTTCGCTGAGCTCCAACAATGCATACTAGGAGCCAGCGCTACCTCGCCAAAAACTTCTCCCCCCTCCTCAACACCTTCTCCCCCTTACCTAGACGAGGCAGACCGAGTGAGTCTAGATACTGACGCAGATCTTGACTCTGCCTCCGATCTAGACGACAACCTCAAAGGCCATGAAGAGGCCCCCGAACAGCACGCCTCCCCTCCACCACAAGACCTCCCCCCGCCACCTCCTCTCCCACAAAAAATGCACGATCTTGATACAACAGCCATCTCTACTTTAGATGCTCATGACATCTTCATCCTGAACACTATAGTAGACGATGCAAAAGCGGGGGACGACATAGTTTACAATAATACAAAAACCAGGCGTACGTTGACACGTGAAAATCTTCGTTGCATCCTCCGACCCCGGTCTACGATGCCAATGCCAATCTTACGTGTCCTCCTCGCCAACTGTATAGAAATCTATAGAAGTAAACAGCGGATACAACCAGCCTTGAACGCTTCACCCGCATTGTCTTTTGGCCTTTTACACAAAAGCTTGCGCGCGCGGTCGATTGAGCGGCTGCGTGCCGGTTTAGCGCGCCGGGCACGCTATATCACAATGCCATTCCAAGTCTCGGACCACTGGCTTTTTATGATAGTGGATACCGAAGCAAGGGACGCTAAAGTTTACAACTTCAATAACGCCGAGCTACCATCCGGCATAATAAACTTCGTCGGAGACGCAGCAGGTGAAGCCCGGTGTATACCCTTCCGGCTGCTCAAAGTAATCTGGGCTGTACACCCTTCTCTTCGTCAAGACTGGAGCCAACCCTGGTTCAGAATCATTAACCCTCCAGTTCAAGCCACCACGGGATCTGGGGACAGCGCTTTCTACACCATCCGACATATCCAAGCGCTGAACCAAGAAATTCCTTTCACCGATTTGGCATCTGAAGACTTCCATTCGTTACGAGGACACTATGCCATGGAGCTCATCTGTGACAGAAGATATTTCAACGATCCGACTATGTCACCAGATGATGTTCCAAGGTATCTCTATTCAGCTGTACAACGTCGACAACGGCGACCCTTCCGCCAAATTCTGAAAGAGTCTGAACAACACAAGTCGCCAGAAGAAGATACCAGCAAGAACGATCCTGCTTACACCACTAAACCAACTTTTCCTGATTTTGATCGCGATTCTTGCAAAGGTCTCACCGACCTTGAAATGCGCATCATCATGGCGAAACTCTCCGCAGAAAAAGATGGCATAGTATTCATGTCTCAAGACATTATCGTGATGGCCGATTCACTGCGAGAGACTTTGCAAGATAAGGGGCAACTTTCTGTCAGTCTCATGACAGCTTACCAGTCTCAGATTGGCCAACATAATCCAGATACATACATGGCGTCCCCATACATGAAGGATGATCTGCTCAAACTCAAAAACTTCGGCACAACGGAAGCGTTGATCGCATATCTCCAACATACAACGCCGAAGTTCATCATGTTACCAATCCTGCATCAAGGGCACTGGATTCTTCTGGCAACTAACCTCCAAGACGGAACAACTACAATATACAACAGTTCCGACAGCCAGTTCAACGCCCGACAATGACACTACGTCGTAACGCCCAAGACGCCAACAGAAGAAATGGCAAAAGAGTGCGCTGCGAAATTAATAGAGCTTCTGAGTCAGCACACTAAGGCATACAGCAAGGAACACTTCAATCACCCCGCCTTCTGCCACAAATGCCCCCAGCAAATACGACAATCCAACGACTGCGGCTTCCACGTCATCTACTGGATGTACACCATAATCGTTCTCCAAAGACCAGTGGAAGAAATGACTGACGTGGACTACCACGCCTTACGTGGGCAGTTCGCATCTACACTACTCCGTTCTCCAGGGGCAAATGAAAATCTACCTTAACCTGCAGCCCTTGTTCTAATGATTTCTCAACCTATCACTTTGCCACTCTGGGGACAGAGTGTGTGATAAGTTAGGGGGGGATACATTAGACAAGGGTTAGGTATCAACTTCTATACTTCCTTTTTCCATACATTTCTTCATTCTTAAAAAAAAAATTTTACAATTCTTTAAGTCTTAATTCTTTTCACAATTCTTTTTCAAAAATAGTCACCTCAACTAACCCTAGAATCATGTTAGTCTCTGCAAGTAAATAGCACTCAGACATCAAATGGCGATTTATCAATTTCCACCTACTATGGATCCCATATTTGTGCTTCAATTCTTTATGTGACTCTCCACAGGTCAAAATCAGGGCAGAAATAAGCCGAGATCTCGAGGATGAGAGGGAAATTAGGCAACTTCCGAATCAAAAAGTTCTGCAAGTGGACCATAAATCAAATAAGTGCATGCTGAAAAACTTTAAGAACAGCTTTCCTCTCTTCAAAATAAAAGAGGCTTGGCCGCCCAAAATAAATCCTCATTCCAAAACCCAAGCCTGTGAGTTTTTGAATAAAAGCCAGAGAGACGAATAAAATCATGAGAGTTGTGCCACGCATAAGGACCTATATGAAGAACAGATAAAGGGCTCACCCGGCCGGCACATTCCGCTGCCCTCACAAAGGCAGATGTGTCGCGTCCGGTAGTGAAACCCTAAAAGTTCCAAGTATATTAAAAGGCTCATAAAGGACTTGCCCGGCCGGTACATTCAGCTGCCCTCATAAAGGCAGATGTGTCGTTCCCGGTAGTGAGATCCTAAAAATCATAGACAGCCCCTCCCCCACTCGAAGGGGAGCTACACTTCAAAGCCTTTAGCCAACCCTCATACCCTGTCTAGCTTCCAGTAGGTTTCCAGAGAGGTATAAAGTTGATTAGAGTCAACGGCATGCACAAAATAAATGTGGTCCCAAGGCAAATTTTGAGATACGGAAAAACCCTGAGATCCAAGCAACTCTCGAAATCCAAAAGAATCAAGGCATGCAATAAGCCTCGATATGACCCCTGGGGAACTCAGGTCAAGAATTGAAGTAAGAGTATGGAGACCTTAATTAAGATCGCCTCGCCATTTCATGTCTCAGCTCTATCTAACTTGAGGACAAGCTAGACTCTAAGTTAGGGGGGGTGATAACCTCCTATTTTAGTAGTTTATCTTAGTCTTTTTCTTTAGTTTTCCATACTCTTTTTACGTTTATACGGTACATAAACCTAATTTTACCCCTTTTTGTAAATACATCATCAAACTAACTTTTTCCTTTTACACTTGCAGAAAAAGCACAAAAAAATCATAAAAGAATAAACCAACCTCAAGGCCGCATGAAGCCAAACGGTCCCAAGACCGCATGGAGTTCAAACGGTCCCGAGACCGCATGAATCCGAATGGTCCCAAGACCGCATGGAGTTCAAACGGTCCCGAGACCGCATGAAGCCAAACGGTCCCAAGACCGCATGGAGTTCAAACGGTCCCGAGACCGCATGAAGCCAAACGGTCCCAAGACCGCATGGAGTTCAAACGGTCCCGAGACCGCATGAAGCCAAACGGTCCCAAGACCGCATGGAGTTCAAACGGTCCCGAGACCGCATGAAGCCAAACGGTCCCAAGACCGTATGGAGTTCAAACGGTCCCGAGACCGCATGAAGCCAAACGGTCCCAAGACCGCATGGAGTTCAAATGGTCCCGAGACCGTTTGAACCCAAACA
This sequence comes from Alisma plantago-aquatica, assembly GCA_963693085.1. NCBI lineage: Eukaryota > Viridiplantae > Streptophyta > Magnoliopsida > Alismatales > Alismataceae > Alisma > Alisma plantago-aquatica. Next base: position 542,817,030 of record OY856411.1, read on the forward strand.
GTCTCCAGACCGTTTGACCTCACTCAAGGCCTATAAATAAGACCTCAAGGGCCATCCCTGAGGAGAGTCCAGACGTCCAGAGGTTGTCTCTCTACTACCAGAACAACTCCATCCACCGCCCGAGGCTGCCGGTCTGAGACTCACGTTCCATTGCAAAGCTACCTTCTCTCTCATCAACAAAGAAGGTGAGAGGAGAAGATCCGTCGTCAAGCAAGTCACGAAGGGTGAAGATCGTTTCTCTCTCCACCAAGGGTTCAACCTTCTCTCCTCAGTGGAGATGATGTTCTTTCTATCTCTTCTTGCCTCCTCCTTTGTTGTTCCCTCTATGAGGAGCGAGTAGTTCCATCCACTGGGGCGCGGGGACTAGCCCCGCTGCCCATGTTTTGTACTTTGTACTAAAAAGATGTTATCCTTTCGTTTTAATACTAAATCGTTTCATACATGCTTGAATGATGGCCACGTTCTTGTATGCATCTATTGTCTTTTGTTGTGGTTTGTCTATGACCGCTCTCGAGACTCGAATACCGATTTAGTGTTGGTTTCTGGTGTGTGTATCCACCACGCATCCGTTTCGGTGTCTAGGAGTGTATCTCAAAGAGTGGAGTAAACTCACTATCATCCGTTACACTTCCATCTGTATGGAAGTGACCTTGGTAAGTCGAGGAACACGCTTTGCGAGGGGAATGATGTAAAGCATGTGACCATTTGATCGGGAATGGCTGGTGTTGCAACATTCCCGCACTTCTCGTAGCTAGGTTATCCGAATAGGAGACTAGGCCTACAAAGATACTATTCGATTTGATAATTATCGCTCGCTTGTTAGTTTTAGATGCACGTTCCATGAGGTTGAGTAAGATTCTCTCTTTGGAAGACTACATATCTTCATTGACACGTAGAAATGTACCGAATGAGAGCTACTTAACCCTTGAAGGATGCGATGCATTGCTCTTGTCTTATAAGGCATCGGTCTTGTGGAACATCGAAGGATGCAATGCATCTCTCTTGTCTTACGAGGTATCGGTCTTGTGGAACATCCTTGGATGCAATGCATCACTCTTGTCTTATAAGGCATCGGTCTTGTGGAACATCCATGCATCTAGCTTATAAGTCTTGCTTGCTTAGTACATATACAATGCATGTGTAGCGGTGGTGAATACCTGCTTAACCCCAGTAATTCATCATCATTTGTTAAATCTTAGTTTTACTTGCTTTATTTACTTTTCATGCTTTAGTCTAAAAACCAATCAAAATCCAACCTTTTGATATAAGTGCCAATTAGTAAAATAACTAAGTGAAGTGCTGTACGTTTTCCATCTTGTTGCTTGCAACAAGACCGTTGTCTTTTGGGTTCGATCCTAAATCTGTACTATGATAAGGCTTCCATACTCTTATGGGGTCGGAGTTGTTATCTAAGCACCAGTTCTAGGTAAACCTAGGGAAGACATCAATCCTCTCTAGGGTTTTTGGTGATAGAATTCTGGGACTCCCATTGGAAGACTAAAAATCTTTTGGTGTAAGTCCCAACTCCATCAGTAATCTAGACCTTGCTCTAGGATTACCCCTTTTTTTCTTAGCCTTTTCAAATCAATAGAGGTGGACTCGGATCTAATCAGTTATATACACACATTTATAGTGATAATCCTAGCCACTTTATAGTTGCATGAAATAAATAAACATCCAACAGTTATTTTCAAGCAACCGATTAAAACTTCGGGAATCACCGTGAAACTAGAGCGATTATTCATAATCGTAACCACATACCTGATTTGGTGAGTCATGCTGATTATTCAACATATACTTCATGTGTATACAATCAAGTCAATCAACAGATCCAAGCAAGTAATTCATTCATCACATAGTTCCTGAAGTAAATATGTACTCTATTTATTACACACTTTATCAAGAATCTACTTTATTGACTTGGATTCTCTTTCTAGGGTTTCTAATCCGCATTAAGGTTTCGTTAGTATTCACTAGGGTTTCTTAGATCAATTTCTCAAACTTTATCCCTTTTAGGTTAACAAACCCTAAAATTCTCTTTTCCATTTATATGAACCTTAATTGCTCCACTATCCATTTTAATAGTCTTTTATACCCAAATTGACTTAGGATCATCATATCCCTATTTATTCATGGATTTGAAAAATTAAAACAATTAAAAGACATATTCTCCTAAATTAGGGTTTTTAAGATCATTAATGCATAATCATGCACGAAACCCTAAATTAAGCCAATTATATAAAAAGATCATCTTTTTAAATCCTATTTTCACATTTATTAACCATATGTTAATATTGGCTTGAATTATCCAATTAACGTCATTAACTCCATCTATCATCAAATCTAAGGGTTTTCCCCTAATTAAATCATTAAAGATGATAACTTTATGTACTTTTCACATTTCAAGCATATTTATGCATATAAACTCCAAATTAGACTTATCACGTGCAAAGTTCTTCCTTTTTTAACATAATGTACCGTTTTACATTTAAAAGGTTAATATCAACTCTAATGATCCATTAAACCCCATTAAACACTTTATTCATTTCAAAATAGGGTTTCTTAATCTTTAATTCCTTAAAGTTGATAACTTACACTACTTTTTAATAGAGTGCAAAAATAGGCTTCAAACATAATTTCTTTGTATTCCTCTCATTCTGAGGAACAATTTTCATATATTACTTGTCATAATCGGAGTTACGGTTAAATCGATATGAATTTCGCAAGGTTTACCTTTTTGGACCAATCAATGGGCGCCACGTCGCTCCTCTCCATGCAAAGTTGTCCGTTTGAGATTATAACTAAATGACGGATTTTCCCTCCTTTAAGTTCTTGGCTGTACATCCCACGGAGGGGTAGAACCGTCCAACTTGTCATTGCCTCCTTCAACCTCGCGCCAGCGGCTGGCCGCCGCCCTAGCAGCCGAGGGAGCGGCTCTCCCTCCTCGTTCCCGACCCATCGGCCCTCAGGGACATGCCCCCTTGGTGCGGCGACCCTTCCCGCGCCTGCAGAAGCTTTAGGGTGCGGCCGAGGTGGCCGCTCCCATGCAGGAGAGGTGCACGACTGCTACCGCTACTACAGTAGGTCCACATCAACTGCATGACGCCGGGGCCAAAGGGGAAGCAGTCGATCGATCTGGGTGATGGTGGAAGCTTCCCTCCTTCAGCAAGACCTCAACAAAGCTATGTGTTGCCCTAGAACAAGGATATACCCTCTTGGCTAGGGTTTAGATGGAAATAATAAGAAGATGAGGTAGCATTGTGTGGAATCCCTCTGGATCTTGAAGCAAGGGTTCCACCCTTCTTATAGGGGTGGATGTGAAGCCCTAAGGCGTGCCTCATGAGGACTCAAGTCCAACTTGAAAGGAAACACACTTTCCTTGGTTGTGAATAAACAACCTTTCTCTCTCTCTTCATTATTCTTTTCTAATATCCTTTATTATTTGGATGTTTTAGGAATTCGAAATTCCTTTTACTTACTCCCTTTATTCTTGCTTTTTAATCCATTGATCATGAAATCCTATTTTCCTTTATAGAAAATATCATCCTTTTAAACAATACCACCTAATTTATTAATAAAGCAACACATTATCCTCTTATTTTGCCTTTTTAGTATTTTCTCTTTCTTTCCTCTTTATTGGGACTCCTTGGATCCCAAGATACTCCATTATTTCGAAATTCTTTTTATTGGATACTCATTATCCTTTTAGATGCATCATTATGCAATATTTCACATTATCTTGTTTATTTCTCATTAAAATACCTCTTTTTGAGGATTTCTTTTTATTTCTCTTTTATTTTCCTTATTGGCATTCCTTTTAATATTAGCAACCTCATGGATACGAAATTTCCCCAAGAAATCTCACTTATGCCTCTTTCCACTCATTTTCCACATTTCATCATCATTTTCAATTTATTTCTTAATAAAGAAGTACTTAATTAAACTTTTCTTTTCTTATTGCTTTCTTTTTGGAACCTTGGACTCCTTGGTACCCAAGGAACCCAAGAGGCACGAAATCCTCTTTGGATATGCCTTCTAGAGATTTCTTCATATTTCTTTTCTTAAAAATTCAATTATCCATTTACTAATTGAATTCCCTTGTTATTTGGGCCCAATAGCTAATAAAGCCCACAACACAAGCATCAAGGCTATTGTAAACGAAATCCATGTATTCAAAACAAATTATACCATTCTTTGTTCAATTATCTTTAATATGAGAAATTACATTTCTCGCCAGATGATCCCAAAAATTGGGGTTGTAACACCTTTCATCCATCTCGAGACCTCACAAGTGGTGGAACAACTTCTCTTATCCTATGTTGATCTTATTAGATCACTAATTCTTCATGAATTGATGTAAGCATGTCTATCATTTCCTTATTTCTTCTCTTGTTATATAAACCCCTATAGCCTAACGCAATGCCCCACCTCCATCATGTGACCATGGTTTGAGACTAATAGAACCCGGCATAGAAAATGGAAGCCTTAGCTGAGGTTGTTGCAGCCTCCAAAAAGGAAGCCATCCCATGGTATATAATGTCACAACATATGGGAAAGGGGATAAGATTTACTATATTTAAATTAGGCCACAAGATATGGGTATAAATAATTATTTGCGTGACATGCTGGCCTATGCCTGATCAAGAAGTGATTAAATTAGTAAAAAAATGTAGCAAATAACCCACATGACCAAATTCGTCTAGATATATATATATATATATATATATATATATATATATATGTGTGTGTGTGTGTGTGTGTGTGTGTGTGCGTTTGTGAAAATGAAAAAAAATGTTAGCAATCTAAAATATGGGTTTTAAGACCTAGTTTGGTCTCAGAAAGAATATATGTAAGTTCATGTTGGATAATAATGGTTTTATGAAAACGCTAAATTTGTGGAAATAAGGGTTAGATTGTGTTCAAATATTATCTTAGTTCATGTGTGGTGATCTAGATTGATGATGATATATTATGAATTTCATTCTATGATGTAGGGTTACACTTAATGTCAAACTAAAGGATTTATAAACCTTACTAATCTTGAAGACTCTACTATGGAATATTTAGGGTTTTTAGTGCTTAACCCTAATCTAACCCTAAACCCTAACCTAGGACCCAAAACAAGCCTAATCAATATTATGCAAGCATAAAAGTGACACTTTGGTGTTATTCCTTAACTTCAGGTCAATTGGTTAATTTGGAGGATATGTGTTTGTGTTACTTGAATTTTAACCATCTCTGAGAAAGGTATGTGGTTATGTATGACTACTCACTCAATATCAACTTCTAATTTTTTTTTATTTTTCTTGATGTTTGTGACTTAAACTGCTTGCATGTCTATTTTTCCTATTCTCATATGAACCCTAGTGTATCATCTATACATAGATTAATTTCCCAAACCCTATATGAATTCTCTATGGAATAGTTTGAAGGATATAATTCTCCTAATAAACTAAAGGATATTCATCAAGGAGATAACTACAACTAATGATGTGATGTCACCAAGTACACTAATGGATAGTCACCCTAAATCCAATACTTAATCAAACCTTATAATCCTTTGATGGATTAAGGGATTAGTGTACCCATAGAGATTAGAAAAATATGGGCTAGGAAGTTGTAAATAATATGAAAGTGTTTGTTTAGTGCTATTAGTTGATGAATATGCTTAATATGTTGTTAAACATATGTGCACATATTTTGTAAACACCCATGCATATAGTATAGAGATATACTAACCACATGCTTTGTTTATCAGGGTTTTAGGCTAAGTTGAATTATTCATATGAAGATATGGATATCCAAAAGATGCTAGAAAAAGGACACATGGATAAGGAATTCTAGAGGATTACTTTGAAATTGTTCTTTCCTTTCATCATAGTATTTTACTTTAAAACACTACGCAACTCCTTTGAGGAGAGTTACCTTCATTTTTCAAACAAATAATTTATTTAATGAAACTATAGTTATTATTGATAGAACTATAGATAGATGGAATATGGAGCAGATACTTCTATATTCAATATCTGAATCTAAAAACAAATGTTCAAGAACATGGGTTATTGACTGAGTGGATTGCGAGTATGTAGATTCCTATAGTTAGAAAAATGGAGGGAAAGAAGGTATGGATGAAGGTGATCTCTCCTCTATTTGACTCAGGATTATCATTTTTTTTGCAATTACATTTATTGCATTTTTTGGTGCTTTATTGGAGATATGACACATATCAATTAGAACAATGTGAGTCAATATCAATTAGAACAGTATACAATCTAGGGGGAATTTGATTGTAAAACCCTAAAACTACATCCTCTCAATGACTTTAAAGATTGGATCCACCATGCATGTCGATCAACTTGGGTTCCAGTCAGTCAACTAGGGTAATTCAATGATCAAGTTTGAATACAGGTCAGTCGATCAGTTGGGGGTCCAATCGATTGACTAGCTGAGTTGATGACCAGACTATTATACATGTCAACTGATCAGTTTTGGGTCCAGTCGATCGGTTTGACTGCAATAGATGTTCCATTTTGTTCATATTGAGTCAGTGGCCTGGGTGACCACTTGGTCGTTTGAAATTCTAGGAACCTATCCAATCATTGGTTGTGAGTCGATCGACTAGATATGTCAGTCACCCAGTTGGTACTCTGGGAGGCTGAGATGTGTACTAGAATCCTCCTTGATATTCAATTCATATAGTACTTGTATATGATTCTTGATATTTGGAGTGAATTCGTACAATTTAGTTGTTATCCTACAATAAATGACCAGTTCTAATTAAAACTCAAATTTACGAGACTAAAGAAAAACTAACGCAATTAAATCCCAAAACTTGGAAATAGTGATACAATGTTACTAAGAATTTATCTAAAAGAAACAACAAAACCATATGAATATGCATTCATCAAATACCTCAAACTTGAACATTTCTCAACCTTGAGAAAGATAGAATCACAAACATTCACTAAATATACTAAAAAAATTTCCTCCTCACTTCCATAGCATCACTTCTGTCCTTATCACCTTTTTTGTAGTATTGTTGTTGTCGTCAGAGCCACTTTATATTTCATCATCCCAAAATGCTTTTTCCTACTAACTACATTAAGAATTTTTGTGTTTCCTCTATCACACATGAGATTCTCTCCTATGAACCCTAAAGATACATGTTGTTTAGTTCTTTTATACCATCAAACTCAAAGGAGAAACCCACACAAACTCTCTTCGATATTCATAAAACTCTTAGACCATCTTACCACTTGGTAGTTCCCCAAGGGGAAAAATATCCCTATCCCTGATGCTACTCTTTCTACCCTACCCAACAAGTGACATGTTTGGTTCCACAAGGATAAACCCTCTCCACATCCCACACAACCATAAAATACACACAAATATGCCCAAAAATCTTTACTCACTACCCATACAAAAAAAAATGTCACTCCTCCCAACCTCTGCACCAAGTACATCCTACCCTTAACACATCCAGTCATATATATTCTCAATGTAGTGTCCTAGGTACATACAAAAAAAACCATGTTTTGTTCCTTTACCTTCACAATTATCATAATAACTTTAAGGAAGTGAGAGATATAAAGGATTTACTCAATTATGAACTTATTGAGGAACTAGGCTAGAAAAACAAATACATAAGAAAAACACATCTTCCACTGAATCTATTAACACTAACACCAATATTATTCCATTAGATTTTGCTTTTAAAATGAATACATACATCTAACACCAAAGCAACTGAAGAAGAAAAATTTCTTTGTTGCAAATGATTAAGATAAGTTCCAAAATAATGATTCTTCTTCTAACAATTCATTGTCATCTACTCATGATATTATCACCATTTTAGTGCCATGGAATAGAGTTTCTAATTTCACTAGATTTGTTGATAAGATTGGGATACACTTTGATTCCTTCCTCAATGCAATTTAGCTCTCTCTGGATGCGATTAATCTATGTTGGCAAAACAAAAGAATACTAATGTTGAATATTGAACACCTTGATAGTCTATCTTTCTAGATACCATCTACTCACTACCATCAGTAAATTATATTTTTATAATGATCATCGCCTTATTGGAACATTAATGGTACATACACAACTGATAGAAGATGTAAAATCAGGAAAATAATAAGATTGCACAATATAAACCTTATTGCTATCCAAAAAACCAAAACCCCTTCATCAAACTTTCATCTCAACACCATAGATGACAACTACACCATAGAATGGATTGAAATACCCTTACATTAACCCATTGGTTGAATATTCATTGGTTTAAACCTTATTATATACAAACAACATGACCATAAGGGTACACACTTTATCCTAGTTACTTAAAAAAACACTAAAGATCACACTACTTGGAATTTTATGGGAGTATATTGAGAACCTAGATATGAAAAACCCCACTTAATTCAGGAACTTAAGACATTAGTAGATTTATACAAAAAGATCACTTTATATCATACACAAATGACTTCTACTTCACAAGGAACACATCAAAGTTAAATAATCTTAAACAAAATCTCATCAACATGATAAATGTAACAATATATTCAATGAATTCATTCGACATTATAAGACAAATTGATATTTTTACCACAAATATTAAATTCATATGAAAAAGAAAGGATTCATGCATTAAAATAGAATGACTCCTTTGTACCCAGGAATAGGTCAATACATATTCTTTGACATATGTCCATGTTGGCACAGGACCAATCTTGGATCACTCTCTTGTCATCCTCAACACTAAATATATACCTCAAAACTGTAAAAAATAACACGTTATATGCAATAATAATACCTGTGCAAATATAATCACAACATCAAAGATATGAATGAGGAACTTATTCAGGCTAGGATCTACCCTCTCACTTATCCTAAAAACATTAGCCATTCATGTTGAACTTAATACACTTAATAATATACTAATAAATGCCATGATCATGACGAATTTAGTCTCAAATTCTATCCCTTATGAATGGGACACTGTCAAAAAAGATTTGAAGATCTCATGTCCTACTTAAATAACAGCGACGATATCACTCCACAATTGTCATTCTCAATTAAACTTATATATCTCTCATTAAGAAGAATGTGATCCCCACCCTTGTCACCCACCCAAACCTATCAAACTCATAAATGCTTCATGTAAGATCATTTCCAAATTCCTTATTACAAGACTCAAGAAACCTCTACAATAGATTATAGGGTTATAAAAAAACACTTAATACAAGGTAGAATCATCTAAGACTCTTAAGTGAACCCATCCATACATGCCATTTTAGAGACACCCCTCTCCTCACCCTCAAACGTGATTTTGAGAATGTTTTATATTAATTTTAAATGGAAATTCCTCATTACATGGATTTATGGATATAAATTTCCAAAAAGATGGATCATCTAGATACATAGTTGTATCATCTCATTTAGTTTTTCTACTATTACAAATGGTTATTCCTTTAGATATTTTAAAAGCTAAAATTGCCTCAGTCTAGGTGGTACCTCTCTCCTTGTCTCTTTATCCTTGCCACTTCCATACTAACCAAGATATTTCAACTTGGAATCAAAGACAATCTGATAGAAACCCTACTAAATTTTTGTGAACATATCATACAATATGTGGACCATACCATCATCTTTCTCAACCCATATGATACAAAATCATAGTTCCATTCAGATCCTAGGCATCTTTACACATTGTTTAGGACTTCAGCTACCAAAAATCAACCAGTAGGGGCACATATATCCTACATAGTGATATCAAAATGTATAAACATTTTCTTTATTGTAATGAAGAAAACTTTCTCATTAGATACTTGCACCTCCCTCATTCTCCTATGAAACTCCCTACCACTATCGGAAACCCTATTATTTTAAATTTTCAAAATAAATTATCTGTCAAGAAATTACAAACCATTAGTTTGGTCGGATGCCTAAAGCTTCTAAAATCCTCTCTCATTCTACTCATCACATACTTCCTCGGGTGTATCACTCTCCCTTCTACAATATGTATATACAAATAGACAAATTCGTATATCTTTTCTATGGGGAGGCACTAGAGAAAAAAGAAATAAAATACACTTAGTCAACTGGGAGACAATTTGCAAACCTAAGAATCATGGTGGATGGAGAATTAC